>JBCNYH010000014.1:11657440-11686450 GCA_039654325.1 Tandanus tandanus
CCCCCCCCCCCCCCCCCCCCCCCCCCCCCCCCCCCCCCCCCCCCCCCCCCCCCCCCCCCCCCCCCCCCTCCTCCACCTTTCATTCACATACCTCAAGGACTGTAAAATGTTGAGTGAAGCCAGAAGTTAACAGCTTGAGAAACTGCATGTGTGGCCTGAAAACATTAAACCTCAGATAGTCCTTATTATTTAGTGTTGAAACGGTCTCTGTTTCAGAGAAGACATTAAATACATTGTCTATTTTTTATGCATTCATTAGTAATGTCCTAATACTGATGATATCTGCTGAGATCTGTCTTGATCTTGCTTCTTTTAGAAGCTACAGCTTACATTATCCTACCAATCACACAGTGATGAAAAGTGCAAAAAGAAAAGCAACTAAAATGGAACTCTCTCCATCACTGATTCGCCAAAGCGCTTAATCCTCTTTGGGTCGCTGGGAGGCTGAGCCCATCTCAGCCGACACTGGGCGATTGCGGGGTACACCCTGAACATCTTGCCAGACCATTGCAGAGCCAAAAGACACACACACACACACACACACACACACACACACACACACACACACACACACACACACCTAAGGGCAATCTGGAACAGCCAATTAGCGTAATGTGCATATCTTGGGGAGAAAACCACGCAAGCACGGAGAGAACATGCAAACTCCACACAGAAACGCTGGAGCCCAGGACACGAACCCAGGTGCTGACCACTACACCACCATTCCTGCCCCCTGAACAGGAACTGGAACTGAACCGAATAAAAAGAAAAGAACTCATTCACCTGGACATGCGTTTGTGTAAACTCGGCCACTAGATGGCACTGTCGCTTATAAATAGCGTCGCCAGAAGACCCTTTTAGTTATCTGGTTAAAAAGTAGAGTACTATAATATAAACCGTGTATATAATAAACTATAATAGACTGATATGTTGTTATAATTAGTACCATGCTAGGGATGTCTAGGTTAGCTAGAAACCCGCTGAAATTACAATAAAGGGGCAACAAGTGAAACAGAAGCTGGTACATCCCTCTTAGCTCCTATCTAAAATGCAATGTTATTTACTGTTAGACTCTTAAATTATTAGTAATTATTTGTAAGAGAAATGTGAGGTGAAATTCTATTATATGCATGACTTTTAAATTTCCAAATGTAAGAGTGCCAATGGGAGCACGGTGGTGCGTCCGCCCCACAGCAAGAAGGCCCGGGTTCGATTCCCAGGCTCGGGCGGTTCTGTGTGAAGTTTACATGTTCTTCCTGTGCGTGCGTGGGTTTCCTCCGGGTACTCCGGTTTCCTCCAACAGTCCAAAAATCATGCACATCCCAAATCGCCCCATATGTGAGAGTAAGTGTGAATGGTTGTGTGTGTGTGTTGGCCCTGCGATGGCCTGGCGAGCTGTCCGGGGTGTACTCTGCCCTCGCCCAGAGTCGGCTGAGATGGGCGCCAGCCTCCCCGCGACCCTAATTAGGATTAAGCGGTTCAGAAAATGAATGAAAGAATGAATAATAATAATAATAATAATGATAATAATCGCATAAATACACTGATAATCATAATTGTAATATTTTTTATTAAATAGCAGTTATTATAATTTATTTAAACATATTCATATTTATTATAAATATTCCAGTGCAGTTGATATAATGACTATTTAAATAACCAGTGTTGTAAATAATTTTCAAAAGGAAAAAGTCCTCTTTCGGGGTTTAGTGGTTGCCTTGGTTACAGGTCATTTGCAATTCCACCGATAAAACCCGAGGTATTATCTGATGAGCCTGTCAGGAATGTCAAAAGTCAGACTGGAGACAGAGTGGGCGGGGTTATGTGTGGTGGGCCGGTGATCCATAAGCGAGGTCTTGTTGTGGGCGGGGTTTGATCTGAAGAAGGCGGGGCTTCGCGTGTCATGTATATCTCAGTGCTGATAGAAGTCTGAGGCGCATTGGTTGTGTGGTTTTTGGGGGCGGGGCTACGCGCCAGGGAGTCTGTTTAGGCCTGAAAGTGGGTGGGGTTATGTGGCCTTTTCAAGGGCGGGGTTAAAGCTTGAGTGCGTAGCTGAAGACTAAGCAGCAAGTTTGAGTTTGAGTTTGAGAAACTCTGTGGAGCATGGGCTCGCGCTTTCGTTTTGTAGTTATTATTCCAAGCTGATAAAACCACGGCGTGTTAAATACCTTCTGTCGGTAAGTTTTGCTTTCCTTGTTGAGTTTCAGCGGGTGTGAGAGGAACCTGAGTGTGGGAAGTGTAGTGGTCTACAGCAGTCCAGGTGAGGGGACTCGGCAGGTTAGTCAGGCTGTGTGAGGACAAACTAACCTGAAGTGTGTGAAGTGTAATGTGTCAGGAGTTTTCCTACCTACAGGACTTATATTCAGGTAGGAAGAGTAGCACCTGGGACCATCTGAACACCTTGTAGCCTGTAAGTTTGGAGCTTTGGCACATTTCAGGTTGTCTTTGAAAAGTGAAGGAAGTCATGCCTGGGTTACTGAACACAACAGCAGCTCCCCACAAAGAATGCTTACAGGAACCCTAATAAACAGAGAAGATGAAAACACTGAGAGGTAACAGTGTCTTCAAAAACAACATCTTAAGACAGTGTCTTCAAAGTTTCACACTTGTAGTGTTACTGTAACACTGGGCTTTTTTGTTGAAGAAACAGAACATACCGGTTTATTTACTCTTGCCAGTGTGTAAACTTTCTGCTTAACTGATCAAGATCTCCACCAAGATACTGGGGGAATTTTTACGAATCCTATTAAACAGGAATTATCCAGCTGAGAGATAGTGGAGGCCACTAAAAGAACCTGTTTTACTTTATCAGAGTGGGTAGCGTGTCCGCCTCACGGCGAGAAGGTCCTGGGTTCGAGTCCCAGGCTCGGGGCGTTTCTGTGTGGAGTGTGCATGTGTGGGCATCCTCAGGGTGATCCGGTTTCCTCTTACAATCCGAAGACATGCACGTTAGGCTGATTGGCTGCTTCCAGTTGACCCTAAGGTGTGAGTGTGCATGTGTGTGTGTGTGTGTGTGTGTGTGTGTGTGTGTGTGTGTGTGTGTTGGGAATGGGGTGGTCTTTTGAGCTGTTCAGGGTGCACCCTGCCTTTGAACAGTGTCGGCTGAGATAGGCTCCGGCCTCCCCGTGAGCCTAGTAGGATCAAGCAGCTCGGCAAATGAGCGAGTGAGTGTATAGGAAGCTCTGGCGCTCTGTTTTCGAGGTACTTTATACCTTCGGTTTCATTCCATTTGAAAATTAATTCAAAAGAAATCACATGAACCGTCCAATCAGGAGTGCCTTCTCATGCTCCAGAAACGTTTAATATGAATACAGGGTGTAAGCCTTACTCGCGTCAGATTAGTGACCATGCTGATCCCTCTAGGGAAGTTTCCCATGATTATCAACCATAACTTAGTTATTTCTTATTTTTAGGATGCAACAACATGAAATTGTGAGCGTTTTTATACCGTAACATCACTTTATTATTCATTTTCTGAACCGCTTAATTCTAATTAGGGTCGCGGGGAGGCTGGCGCCCATCTCAGCCGACTCAGAGCGAGGGCAGACTACACCCTGGACAGCTCGTCAGACCATCGCAGGGCTATTCTTAATATGTTCTTCCTTGCATTTAACCAAAGAACCTTGCCATGTGTACAGTCTGTTTCACCTTATTGCACACCGTTATATTGTATACTGACTCTTGTTCTTTCTAGATTATTCCTGTCATCTACAAAATCCACAGACCGCATGTCACGACACACACACGTTTATCTGATAAACTGCTTTACACACCAGCCCACCAGGGAGTGCTTGACATGGCTAATCGAGACTTTTAAATAAAATGTACTGAAATTATAGCACATTGTTTGCTTGTCCAGGCCTTCATCCTGCCCTGTCAGTTTCTTCCTATCAGTTGCTGCTGTGCTAATATGTGTAGGCAGTTTTACTGACTGCAGGCTATACATGCTTGAAACTGGTTGTTTTTTTGTGCACAGTGGTGTCACTAGTGAACGACTCTTCATGATTTGACCACTTTGAGGTAGACCTATGTATACATATTTAGGACGTAAGACTGATACTCGGAAACCTACACTAATAAGTACATGAAGAGTCACTGACACACAAGTGTGCTATCTCTGCAGGCAGTTATTTCACATAAATGTGTGTTTTCTATCAATAAGCAGATCTGTCTTCGGATCTGTTTATATGTCTGCATGTTCACTGAAAGATCATTTACGTTTAATATACCTGTCACACGAATTCTCAGATGTGGGAAATTATTCTGTTTGGATCATTTGTCAAAATTCTCCACAAAAAAAAATATTCTCAAGTAAAAGTATAAAAATGTGTCGTGTTGAAACTCTCACTCACTCATATACCGAACCACTTATTCCTGCTTCTAGGGTCACGGGGAGGCTGCAGCCTATCTCAGCTAACACTGGATGAAGCCAGGTCATCGCAGGGCAACACATACACAACCATTCACATTCACACTCACATCCACACCCAGGGACAATTTGAAACAGCCACTTAGCCTAATGTGCATGTCTTTGGACTGTGGGAGGAAACCGGAGTACCTGGAGGAAACCTACACAAGCCCCCGGGCCCTGGACTAAACCCATGAACTTCTTGCTGTGAGGCGGATGTGCTAACCACTATGCCACCATGCCTAAATGTGTTCAAAGATTTAAATGTATTTAATCTAATTATTCGACCTATCAGATTAACCTAAAATCAGGTTTTCGTCTGAAAAATAAGCTTTAATTTAAAGTTTTTAGTTTTACTGTTTAACTGTTAATTTTCCTCTTAAAGCATTTATTTATTTTTATTTTTATATGCATAATTAACATTATTCGTTCATTCATTTTCCAAACTTAAACCTAATTAGGGTCGCGGGAGGCTGGCGCCCATCTCAGCTGACTCTGGGTGAGGGCCCAGAGTGGACAGCTCGCCAGGCCATCGCAGTAATTAGCATTTTATAGTTTGCTAATGAATAACTCTAAAAATGTTCTGTAAATAACCAGTATATATTGTTAGCTTGATTTGCTGCCCTGCTAACTGTTAGCTTCTGGAATCAGTGCAGTTGTAACATGGCGTTAGTAAAGAAAACAGACAGTTAATATTAGCGAGTTAGCAAAACTCGAAACTACTTTTCAAGCAGGAGTTAATAGCTTCTAGGCACACAGAGGAAATGCTTCATTTTATATTTGTCTTTGCGTTGTGCAGCAGATTGAAATGTGTTGCTAAGGTAGGGCCAAGACGTTCATACTTTATCAATCTTTAGATGTACCTGGTTATTTATAACTTTAATCACAATGTCAAGCATGTCTTGAAAAGAAAAGAAAAGAAAATCCGAGCGGAATTGTTGAGTTGTTTTTTCAACCATGATGAACTTGATTTAAGGCTAAACTGAAAGGATTGGATGCTAAACTGAGCACATTTTCCCCCCACAGTTCAAAGACATACACATTCGGATAATTGGCTGTTCCAAATTGCCCCTTGGTGTGAGTGTGAGTGAGCGTGAGGGTGAATATTTATTTGTGTGTTGCCCTGAGATGAAACGGTGAGCTGCTCAGGGTGTACCCCCCCTTCGCCCAGAGTCGGCTGAGATAGGCTCCCGCTTCTATAGAACCCGAGTAGGATTAAGCAGTTCAGTGAATTAACGAATGACTGAATGCTGAGAGATTAATGAGGAGTGATTGTAGGCCTGCAAAGACCATGTGGCCTTCCTGGCTGTGAGTAACCAGAACGCTACCACTTCCATAGGACACAATGAAAGGAAAGAAGCTGTGTTATCACCCCGAAGTTTCCTGTGCACTGAATAACGTGATCCTGAGTCTAAAAGAAACAGAGGATGTGTCATGTGCTAGTGGACACGGCACAGCTCATTGTTCTCTCTTTTCTTCTTTTATACATGCTGGGGAGGTTTGGGAATTTCCGGTTTCATCATGCATTGGAAAAACCAGGAAAAGTTGCTCGTATGCTCTTTTGCATGTTTTGCATTTGTGTTACAAGGAATAGTAAGCACACCATGCTGGTGTATTATTATGCAGATATGGAGGTGAGGATTGTTTGTTGTGGCCAGTGCGGTGCTTCGTCATGGAAACCTTTCAGGTCTCAGGCTTGTGTGATGTAGGCATGGGTGAACCAGTGAGAAATGTGTATGTTTGGTGGTGTTATCACTGGGGTCTGCTGATAACATGAACAATAAAGACCTTTCTAGTCACTCTGATGTCTGCTGGGGGGTGATATGTATATTGCTTTGTGTCAGGCACAACCACACTTATTAAAATGTCCTTTTCTGACTGATATAGGTGTAACTTGATACATGAATGGTTGACATGTAGGGCAGATAGGTTGTCCAACATTTCAATACCCTTGAAATAATACTGTCTAATCAGCGGTGCTGTGCAGAGAAGGATGTCTTTGAGTTTCTACGGGCACTTGTTGAGAAAATGTGTATGCTTTAAAACAGGAATTCAGAACAAGCATTAAAATCTAACAATAATGTCTTGCTTTGAGACATGCATGAAGAATGGCTTCTAAAGATCTTATCTAGTCTAGTTTTACACTAGTGGTATACACAGTAGAAACACAGTGGGAAAAAAAGAAGGATACTCGTTTTCTTTGAGTTTTGTGGTATTAACTAAATGGATAACACATAAGGTTCAATATCCTCACTCCATCTGTTAACAGTTTCTTCTTCCCAGAAATCTCAGATTTTTTGTTAACCTAATTACATAATAATTACCAGGTAATTACATATGTGTGTTGCCATTTTTACTTCCTAGTTCTAAAAACTGATTTTCCTGAGAATTGAATTTAAATCTGTTCCTGATTGGCATGTATCTCATTCTGCAGTACAGTGATAGCATTTTACAATGTTTACCCTAACTGCGACAAGGGAGAACAATTACATTTGATGGTTCTGTTCTGTTCTGTTCTGTTTGGTGCAGGAGCATCAAAAACAGCCAGTATATCTACAGCCAGTCTATGATTTGAATCCGTTATGCTTATGTCTCGTGTGATGTTTGTAGGGACAAGACTAAAAACTAAACAAAGCAGTTCAACGTTGGGGTGGCTCGGTGGTGTATTGGTTAGCACATCAAGTCCCGAGCTTGGCGAGGGTGTTTCTGTGTGGAGTTTGCATGTTCTCCCTGTGCTTGCACAGGTTTCCTCCGCTTCTCCGGTTTTCTCCTACAGTCCAAAGACATGCACATTCAGCTAATTGGATATTCCAGTTTGCCTCTAGGTGTGAGTGTGAATGCTTGTGTGTGCTTGTGTACCCTGCCTTTGTCCTGAGTTGGCTAAGATAGGCTCTAGCCTCCGCACGACCCATGTAGGATTAAGCGGTTTTGCAAATGAATGATTAAAGGAATGAACTCCACATTTTTTTGCTTTGTTGAAACACATTTATTCATTCATTCCATTTCTAAGATTCTTAATCCTAATCAGGGTCACGGGGAGGCTGGCGCCCATCTCAGCCAGCTCTCGGCAAGGGCGGGGTACATCCTGGACACCTTGCCAGGCCATCACAGGGGCAACACACACAACCATTCACACTCCCTCTAACATATAGGGGCAATTTGGAACAGCCAATTAGCCTACTGTGCATGTTTTTGGATTGTGGGAGGAAACTGGAGTACCCAGATGAAACCCACACAATCATGGAGAGAACATGCAAACTCCACACAGAAACGCCCGAGCCTGGGAATCGAACCCAGGCCTTCTTGCTGTGAGTTGGGCCTGCTGACCACTGCGTCACCATGTCGCCTGAAATGCATTTATAAGTGAAATATAACCAGAGGAATATCTCAAAGACTTTCCCAGGCTGTCACACATTATGGTACAAAGTTGAACAACCCCTCCCTGAAAAAAAAGTGGAAATGCTCCATTGAGAGCGATACAAGGTTGAAATATTGGTTACTTATAACTACCTGTGTATTCAGCATGCCGTTCGGTGTATTAAAGCCTCGAATGAATCGTTACTAACAATTCAGGAATCACCCCAGAGGGTACTGTGCCAGTAATGTTTGCTCTGTAATGGCAGTGTTTTCATCTAATAACTGGTTGACTGTTGCCTTACAGCAGTTTTTATTTGGTTTAGTGCTGTACAAAAGGGATTTGATACACACTACAGTCTACACATACACACACTCCTTTCACTGTTGCAACCAAATAAACTCAATGAACGAATCAAAGGTCAGCAGACGTTAAAATCTCATTAGTAAGAATTTCCAAACATTTACAAAAGTCATTTGGATTTGAAGGTATCTGTTTTGGGACAATAATGAGCTTATGGCTTTGTTTTGCAGAGGTGGGCCATTTCCAGAGAGCAGGATTTGAAATCCTACTCTCAGCATTCTTGATGGATTCTTATAAAGTCGGCGGCCCTCCAAACACTGGTCTACAGTCGAGCTACACTCACCCTGCACGTGCAAGAGGCCAAGCTAACAGCAGCTATGGCCTCAGTATCAGGGTCCAAGGCATAGATGGACATCCATATGTAGTTCTGAATAATCAAGACAGAGGCCTCAATCCTTATGCAGCCCCCAGCAATAATGGATACAATGACGCTGAAGGGTCCTTCATTGATAACTATCAGGAATACGACTTCAGAGTACCCAGGGAAAATCTCTCTGATAACCCCTTTTCTGAATACCGAACCCAGCATCAGGTTCCATATGTCAACCCTTACAGTGATATCCTGGAATCCAAAGATGCTCAGGCAAAGAAGCCGTCCACCTTGCTGAACTTCCAGAAGCATCCAGAGATCCTTAAGCCGTATGATCCAGAACGCAATGCCCTCGGTACCTTCAACAACATTTCACCTCAGCCTTATTCTGCTGCTGAGAGTAGAAATACATATTCAGGCTCTCTGCCAAAAACAGTATCCGCAAGTTCCAAGCCATCCAGTCTAGACCAACCCAAAAGCACGGATCCACCAACACAGGATACAAGAAAACGGGGCGAGCCACAGGCCTTTCCTCAACCATTCCTGCCTAGAGTCCAGCCTCAGAAAGATTTACCCAAAGGCCAAGCCCAGACTCAGCCTCAGTCTCAAGCTAAACCTCAATCTCAGTCCAACGTTAAGCCAGTGTCTACTTTTGAGGCTCCCTCACAGATATCCCAGCATGCCCAGCGGCTTCCGGTTCCTAAGGTATCTTCTGACACCAGTATACCCAGTGATCATTCCTCCCACAGAACCCCAAGCACAGCAAGCAGCACAAACTCCAGTCTGGAGCGAAGGCACAGAGAGCCAGACATACTTCCTTTACGCAGAAGTGACTCCAGCGGCCCTGTTCTTCAGTCGTCACGCTCTCGTAATTCTTCCATATCCTCCTCCACTCCTGCCAAGGAAGAGCAATTTGAGGCACTATATGGAGACAGCATTAATCGCCATGAGAACCGCCGTTATATCCCTTTCATACCCGGAACAGGCCGAGACATTGACACGGGCTCCATCCCGGGTGTAGATGAGCTCATCAGTAAGTTTGATGGAAAAGAAGGTCAGCAGAGGCGAGGGCGTACCGGTCGGAGGAATCGTATCAATGCGGAAGATCGCAAACGTTCTCGTAGCGTGGATAGCGCCTTGCCTTTTGGCCTGCAGGGAGACACCGAGTACATAGATGAGGTGAGCCGTAACCGAGGAAGGTCCACCGAGCATCTGCTTAAGCCCTCACAACTACTGCAGAAGTCCCCCTTTGCCTCTGTTGGAAGGAGGACAACCTACAGAAATGTGGCACGGATCAGTAGCGAACCAGCCTCTCCGCAAGGAGCAATGCCAAGCGTTACAGATTCCGTCTTAGTCTGTAAGAAGCCACTGAGTCGACCCTCCATTCTGCCTGTAGAGAACAAGGGAACAGAGGACAAGAATATAACACAAAGCACTAAGACTATGACCAGTGTGGCTACTACATCTTTGTCTAGAGCTGCTACAAACTACAATAAGAAGACAAATGAAACGGTTGCTCAGGTAAGTAAGATTTCTGTCTTATCATTTTGGGAATAGGAAATGATCAGCTTGCAGGCAAGATGGTGGCGTACTGGTTAGCACGTCCACCTCACAGCAAGAAGGTCATGGGTTCGAGTCCTGCTCTCTGGCGTTTCTGTTTGGAGTTTGCATGTTCTCCCCGTGCTTGCATGGTTTTCCTCCAGGTACTCCAGTTTCCTTCCACAGTCCAAAGACATGCACATTCGGCTAATTGCAGATTGCCCCTAGTTGTGAGTGTGTGTGTGAGTGGTTGTGTGAGTGTTGATAAAACAGCTCCGGTAAATGAGATTTCATGCATAAGCCTGGTTTGAAGCTGTGCACTAACGTTTTGTGGGGAGGGGGGGGGGGGGGGGGGGGGAGGGGGGGGGGGGGGGGGGGGGGGGGGTGAGTGGTTGTGGGGGGGTGGAGAAAAAAGCTCCGGGAAAGGGAGGTTCAGGGAGAAGCCTGGTTGGGAGGTGGGAAAGAACGGTTTCTTTCCCCCCCCCCCCCCCCCCCCAAAAAAAAAAATCAAATCTGGGACCAGACAACACCGGATCTTCTAAAAGGTCAACAAGAGCTGTCACAACAAACCCATGAAGAAACCGCTAAGCAGATCTTATTTAATTACCTCAAAGATGGGTGAGTTTTCATAGTGGTATTTTTAATTGTAAAAAAATTACAGTCAGTGTACTGTACTACTCAGTGTCGAGTGTGTTTCTGTCTTCCTCAGTAGCTCTAGAGCCACAAGAACCTCTAGATATGTACAGATATTCCATTAAACGTTCTTATCAGACTCTATTGTACAATGTACAAGATTCCTGAATGCTCAACAGTGGAATGAGTAAAGAGCAAACTCAGCTGTTTAACACACACACACACACACACACACACACACACACACACACACACACAATACATGCTGCTACATAGTCACTAACTCGGAGTACACCGTGTACAAAATTCCCCGAACTGTCATTTTGACCAATCGTTGCTCCATGACACATACCAGCACAATTCTGGTTATCTCTACTCATCTGTTTTTTTTATACTGTATAAAATATGAGATGTTATTTTTTCCAGATGATTCATTTTCATCTCCTGCAGATAACATATTGGTTATCCTACTCCCTACATGACTCATATTGTGGAATTAAGGGAGGTGTACGTGGATGCGAGAGACTCATAGGGAGTCAGGCATCTCCTATCACCTGTTCTGGAGATTTGTTCTGTCTTGCTTAACAGGGGGGATGGCAGTGGCGTAGTGGTTAGCACACCTGCCTCACATCAAGAAGGTCCTGGGTTCGAGTCCCGGGCTCGGGCGTTTCTATGTAGAGTTTGCATGTTCTCCAAATATTTGCACGGGTTCCTCCGAGTACTTCGGTTTCCTCCAACAGTCCAAAGTCATACACATTAGGCTAATTGGCTGTTTCAGATTGCCGCTATGTGTGAGTGTGAATGTGATGGTCTGGCGAGCTGTTCAGTGTGTAGCCCGCCTTTGGCCAGTGTCGGCTTGAGATAGGATCAGCCTCCCCACAACCCTAATGGGTAAGCGGTTCAGCAAATGAGAGAGGAGTGACAGTGCTTAACAAAGAGCTAAAATTCCAGTTTCCTGTTCCTGTGTAATTCTATAAGATTGTTGTTCTGCATTAAAGGTGTAGAAGCAGAGTCCCATAGTTCTTTAATGCATACCTCAAACTGAACACTCGGACAATATTGTGTTCTTCCTGTCAAAAGTTCCGCCCTCTGTGTGCTCCTAATGCGCTGGCTCGTAGAAAGGTGAAGCGTACGGTGATTACAGCCCAGGTGTATTTAAAGACAAGGCTGAACTCGGATCAGATGTCTCGTCTCTAATAGAATGCTCAGGTGTGTGCTAGGTAGAACTTGGGTCAGTTCATAGAGTTCATTCATGCACGCATGTCCTGCCTGCGTCAGGAGAACCATGTTTTATTCAGTGACGAGTCTCTGTTAGGTGACACCGTTAAATCTTGTTCACTGAGGCGTGGATGTGTGTGTGAGTGTGTGTGTGTTTGTGAAGAGGTGCGAGGTCACTTTGTAACCATAAAACTAAAGGTCACTTTCAGGAAAATAAATGCAAACACTCTGTCATGGCTTAACATAATATGTTGTTCTTTTCTCTGAAACATTCACTCACTGCTTCTCAAACACATTTGCAAGTGGGGGTAATTAGGGCGGGCAGGTCATGAAGTTACACATCAAAGCTAAGCATTTTGCCCTCTCTGTCCTGGCTATGAGCCAGACATCTTTGTTTTTCAAAGAAATGTCAAGGATTAAATGCTGATCCTCTCCACACACACAAACACACACACACACACACACACACACACACACACACACACACACACACACACATACATACACACACCCAGGGCAGGTCAGTGAATCGTGAACACCATGTGTCCTTATGTGTTTCTTAGGAGCAACGACAGTGACGACACCACTAAGAGGAAGGTGAACCTTGTGTTTGAAAAAATCCAGACACTGAAGTCACGGGCCACAGGAAGCGTGCAAGCCGACAACAAAGTAAGCTGTTGTTGTACTGCAGTAATTGGGCTTAGAACAAGGCAAGACTATGAGCTGCTTATCACAGTCTGTCCACTCACAGAGGCTTTCTGCTCACCGCCTGTATTTACCCAGGCAGCGCTGCGATCATGGCTAATGTTTAAACACGTGCATGGTGAATGAAAAAGCTCTAGAGTACAAATGTTGTGAGTAGCAACACACTGCCAAATCCCGAACCTCTGCTTCTTAGCCAAGAAAACTGATCCTATGTTTTTTTGTTAATCGGATTTCTAAACAGTAAAATAAAAGTCTTTGAAGATTTTTTACATGTATAAAGTATGCATACAAATTGTGCTAAAAACAATTCTCCATTCCGAGTCCCTATCCTATTTATAGTGTAATGCTGATGCTACTAACTAGTCACATATAACCTTTTTCTCCGGAAGTCTCCAGACCTTTCGGCCCAGGCCAGAGCCCTGCAGGAGCAGAAGGCAGAACTGGAACAAGAGGTCACAAGTCTCAAAAAGAAACTGGAGGATGGAAAGAAGGTACTTTAACTGTGAAGTCATTCATACACTAAACCTTTTCAACTTTATCAACTACACCTTTGTTCCTCATAGTCAGGCTGTTACTCCACACACTAGTAATGAAAAGCCTGCAGTTATAACCTCTCCTGTGTCAGTTATTCAGTTCTATAGAATGATGTGTAAATGCATTATATCTGATACTAAATCATTTCACACAGAAACAAAAGGGGTTGAGTGAAACACAGGAAATGACTGGAGCTGGTGTCAATAAACTGCAAAAAGAGTTGGAACTTTGTCAAGCGGAGTGCGACAAACTGCGGGACAAACTGGCCAAAACAGAGGCTGATCTACGCACCACGCTGGAAGAGTAAGGCTCACTTTGAATGGCTTTGCGAGGCAACAAAATAAAGTTACATGACCTGATTGTTCAGGATGTTTTTGTCAAGCCTTAGACTTGGTGTCAAATAATCTGGCTGATGTATGCATGTATTATGTAGTAGCATTTAGCACAACCACCAAATTAATGAATCAAAATTTACATGGAAGAAGCTTCATCTTGATCTGAGGCTAATTTTTGGAAACGTTATCCAGTGATTAGGCGGCACGATGACGTAGTGGTTAGCATGCCCGACTCCTAGCAAGCAAGGTGCTGGGTTTGAGTCCCGGGCTTGGCGAGGGCATTTCTGTATGGAGTTTGCAGGTTCTCCTTGTGCTTGCATGGGTTTCCTCTGGGTACTCTGGTTTCCTCCTACAGTCCAAAGACACACATTAGGCTAATTGGCTGTTCAAAATTAACCCTAGGTGTATGTTGGTCCTGTGATGCATTGGCAAGCAGTTCAGGATGTACCCCGCCTTCGCCCAGAGTCGCCTGAGATAGGCTCCCGTCTCCCTGCGACCGGAGTAATATTAAGCAGTTCGGCAAGTGAATGAATGAATGAATAAATAATCCGATGATTATATTGTGAAAGTCCTGCTTTGTTAAATTGCTGTTGCCAGAATAGGAGTAAAGATAGCTACGTTACGATTAATTAGCAAACACACACTGGAATAATGAGCCAATTCGGATACAAAATTTAAACATAATTAAAAAATTGCAGTTTAGCATGAATTACATAGCATTAATGCTAATTAAGCATTATTGATAATTAACTAATTAACAATAGCAGTTATTTTGCAGTGATATAGCAACCATTAGCTAGCTAACAAACATCAGCTGCTAGCTAAATTAGTCGTTAGCACTTAGGTCACTGCTGACAATGATGAACAGTTGAACGACCACATTCAGTTCTATCCCTGGCAGTGCATGAAACTGGGTCTGGTAGGTGTCTGTGAGCTTGCAAGCACTACTGCCAGGCTGCGACTCTTTAAATGGCAGTAGGTCAAGTGCAGTTTGATAGTGTTACACATGCGACGGCACTGAAGGCTCTAGTTCACACAGTGCTGGAGTTCTCTACTCCTCAGTGCTTGGATTTTATTTGGATTTTTAAAGGTGTGTTTGGATAGACAGACAGAGCCATTATTTATGCTTTGTTCCATCAACGGCACTCACTTCATCATCTGTATAGCCAAAAACACTATTTTTACTTCAGGGCCTGCTAGACAGCAACAAATCCCTCAGTTCATTAAATGCGTATTTGGAAGCCATTGCAGCACATGTACTTCTGAGGCATCGCTGTGCACCTTCTCCAGATAGCATTGTTTCTCTTAGTGATGTGGCTGCACCAGGTGTGTCCAGGTGCTGGTGACATTGTTATCCAGGTGATTTTCACTGCCCTTGGTGACTAGGAATGAAGAAATAGACCATTAGTTACATATGTATCTGCTTTTATATGAACTCTGGGTAACTGCTAGGGTTCTGTGTATCTGAAGCCAGTGCTGAGCAGGTGAGAACTCGGCGAGGTAATTATGGGGAAAGATGACGACATGACAGCAGTATTTACTTGTATAATACGTTTGTCACTTAAAGATTTTTTGGAAGCTCTTCATGTGTGTCGATGGTATGTGAGTCATTCTCATAGAGTCACACTTACTTTGGTGAAGGTACAAAGAAAAGATTGACAATTTATGTAAACAGTCAAATGCAAGTCTAAGCTTTGTACCTGTAGTCCACCTTTGTGAAAATAGACGGCATGAATGAACTGACAAGACTTGGGTGATCAATTAAGGATTTGGAGTGAATTCTTCTTGCAGTAATTACACCCTCCCTCAGACGAGTCTGACGAGAGTGTTTAGGTATTCAAGAGTGAAAACGCCCTGAATTAGATCCTTGGAGAAAATATTAATAATAATAATGTTACTGATATCATTAATAAAAATACAGATATTGCATTGTGCTGAGCAGGTTCTGTATATACAGAGAGCATGTATCCCATTCACTATCCTTTATAATCTCTCTGCCATAATGGCATATCTGTTTAGTCATTTTGTCCAGATGTCTTTCCTGCGAGTTTTCCGGCAGGTGGAAGTGGGTACAGGTGTGTGTAGGGTATAGATGCATTCAGAGCTTAATAAGCTGCAAATACTCTGTCAGTAGTCAGTCAGAGATTTTACAGTGCACAGCTGTTCAGACTGTGTGTGTGTGTGTGTGTGTGTGTGTGTGTGTGTGTGTGTGTGTGTTTTCCAGGCTTTTCCAGGTGAAGATGGAGAGAGAGCAGTATCAGACAGAGATCAGGGATCTGCAGGACCAGCTCTCAGAGATGCATGATGAGCTAGACGGAGCCAAGCGCTTGCAGTCAGATAGCGCGGAGAAGCAGTCCATGATGGAGGTGAACTACCCATAAACAAGCGTGCTGTTAATATACAGCCATTTTATTAGCTGTATGTTCACTAGGGCTGAATAGGTTTTGGCAGTATATCAGTTGGGGCGTGGCGATATGACAAAAAAATATATATTTTCAGAAATTTGCCGAATAACAATATTTATCATGATATATATTCTGCTGTGAAAATAATGATCAGAGACAAACAACATGACATTACATGCAGGCTTGGTAAAGGAAAGGCATGCACCATGCTGAAGTCTAAAAAAAAAGAAAAATGGTCTGCAAAGAGGGCCAAACGGAAGGCCCTTTCAGCAAGTACTCAGCTACCTTCCATTTTCATCTGCAGCTATTGCTGGAGGGACTGGCACTCACAAATACGACTCCACAGCCACAACGGAGTGTGCCATGACACGTAACCTACTCCCATCATCTCTTGAGATGAAGGCTGCCGATGATGGATATTCTGCGTGGAAATAATGACCAGAGACAAAACAACATGATATTGCATGCAGACTGTTTATAAGTAAACAGATTCCAAAGAGATTGGACGCTGACGTGTCCTTGTACACACTTGCGACAAAGTTGAAAAATGTAGTTTTGCTCTTTGCTTGTGCAGATAAATACCCTGCAGGTGAAATGATGTTCGTTTCTGAAGGAAAGTTGATATTTCTGCTAAATGACAATACGATATGTAGGTATCCGTCAATATAAATGGTCATATTTAATAATTTATCAATATATCACCCACTCCTGATATCAATAAATTTATCACTATCACGATATCACCATGTACATCTTCGGCCAGCTGAATATTGTGAATATCCAGATTTAGCAGAAATATGTTTCTGCAGAGATTAACAAAGAGTTGCAGGGCTTATACCCCATTATTATATCAATAAAAAGACTATGAAGCATGATATTATTCATCCATTCATTTAGGAAGCAACAACATGAAATTGTGAGCGTTTTTAAACCGTAACATCACTTTATTATTCTTAATATATCATTCATTTCATTTATTTTCTGAACCGCTTAATCCTAATTAGGGTCGCGGGGAAGCTGGCGCCTATCTCAGCCGACTTTGGGTGAAGGCAGGGTACACCAGACCATTGCAGGGTAAACACACATGCAATCATTCACACTCACATTCACACCTAGGGGTAATTTAGAACAGCCAATTAGCGTACTGTGCATGTTTTTGGACTGTGGGAGGAAACCAGAGTACCCAGAGGAAACCCACGCAAGCAAGGAGAGAACATGCAGACTCCACACAAGAAATGCCCCGAGCCTGGAAATCAAACCGAGAACCTTCTTGCTGTGAGGTGGACATGCTAACCACTGCGCCACCGTGCCGCTCATTAATAAATATTAGTAATGATAAAATGTATAGGTGTAAATTAATGTTGGTAAGTGGGAGATGGTGGGGTAGACCCCAGGTCACAGATAGAAAATCAAGGATCTATTAATGTAAAACTGGAGTAGGCTGCAGGAAAAAAAAACATACAGAATGCAAAGTCAAAGCACTGGGAACAAAAGCAAATATGGGCTCCTGAGCAAAGAGCAAAACCACAGCATGCAAGCACAGCAGTGCAGCTCATGAACGAGTGTTCTGTGTTAGGAGCGGCGCGCATTTGTAACAGGTGTCTGACGAGCCTGAACTGGTCACAGGTGTGCACAAAAGCATGTCAGTATACCCTTGCCACTTGGCATCTGTGTATTGGGTACAAACAGTCTGCATGTGCTATCATGTTTTTTTGTCTTTTAAACATTATTTTCATCGCATATGTATGTATCATGAAAATTTCAACAAATATCACACCTGATATAATTTTTATGTGGTATCGCCCAGGATACATGTGAACGTACAACAGTGTATGAACAGGGATCCGAATTAGTGCATGATATTTTTGGACTGCATTATTTTCGCATATTATTAGGTTATGTATTTTCTGATGTGGAACGGTGGCATAGTAGATAGCACATCTGTCTCACAGCAAGAAGGTCCTGGGTTTTGAGTCCCGCTCTAGACGAGAGCAGTTTTTTTATTGAGTTTGCATGTTGTTACTATGCTTGCATGGGTTTCCTCTGGGTACTCCAGTTTCCTCCCACAGTCCAAAGACCTGCATAATAGGCTTATTTGCTGTTCGAAATTACCCCTAGGCGTGTGTGGGTGTGAATGGTTGTATGTAATTTGGCCCTGTGATGGACTGACCCAATGTTCTGGGTGTATACCGCCTTTGCCCAGAGTCGGTTAATATAGGCTCCAGCCTCCCTGTGACCCTAACCCTGACCGTAAGATCAAGCAGTACCACAAATGGATGAATGAATGTTGTTTGGATGTTGTTTTGGTTAAAAAAACCTGTAAAAGTTTTCAAAAACAAAAACTGGGTTAGTGTACATGTGCCAAGTGTGAGCAGCCAATCAGCATTGCGATGTTTATGGACATCCAAAATCAAATCATTAGCTATTTAAGTATGGTGCTCCACTCATGTATGCCAAAGTCTCCACTCTTATAGTACTAGTTTATATTTTTCATGCGTATATCCTGTATTGCTCATCCTGTTTATCTGTTTTGCAAATTATTATTGAATAAGTAATTGGTAGTGAAACATAATGGTGTCTTCACCTCCCCAGGACCTCATGCAGTTGAGATTGGATTTACAGAAAGCAATGATGGTGAAAGAGGAGCAAGAGGAGGTGCTGAGGAGGCGTGAAAGGGAGCTAACTGCTCTTAAGGGGGCATTAAAGGAGGAGGTATCTACTCACGACCAAGAGGTGGACAAACTTAAGGAGCAATATGAAAAAGAACTCCATAAACTGCAGACGTCCTTAGAAGAAATTAAGCAGGTAATGTGCTCCCGTCCCCTGTTTTGGTCTCTGCTCTCTCTTTCAGTATCTGTAATGTAGTTTTGTCACATTCACATCCTTGGAAAGAAACCATCAGTGCATCAGCAAGATATAAATTTTTTCAGCCATTGAAAGAATGTGTGCAGGTAACTTAAAGATGTTATCACTGTCGCCTGTCTTTCATATTTAACTGCGTATGATGTTTTTCTTTTGTTTACTGGTTGATGAGGGCTTATTAGCGCAATCATCATTTTTCTTAGGAACTGTCGCCATGTGGCAGGAGATCCACTCTGATAAAGGGCATGGAAGGATAAATAGTTTAATCTTTGGCAAGTGATCTTGAGTTGTAATCATTTAGAAGCCATGGTTTTTTACTTTTTTTATTTTATTTTGTTATACTGTGTAGCTTCAGCATTTAACTCAAAAGAGAACCCAAGGAGCATACATACACACACTCTGAGCAGTGGACTGCCACACGTTGCGCACAGTTGGGGGTACTTCAAGGGAAATTCAGACATGAAGGAAAAGAAGGGAATGTGCTGCTCACTCATGCCGCCGGCACACGTTTTTTTCTGCTGGTTTAAGAATCGGACCAGCGACCTTTAGGTCCCAAACCCGCTTCTCTAAGCATTAGGCCACGGCTGCCTCCTATAGTGTTTTCAGTGACACACACGACGAAGGAAAAGAACATGACCTGAAAAGCAACAGGTGACAAAATCACACACAAAGAAGAGGCAAACATTGAGAAGGGGGTAAAAGAAAGATCTGCAGGGAGTTGTCGTTTGTCTGCTCGCATGTGAGCATCCTGTTGGTGCAGGGTGGAGTTCCGTCATGTTTTCTTCTCCCAGAATGGGGCTTTCCTCTTACTGTGGCCCCCCAGTGCTGAGCTCACTTCCTTGGCAGTTCAAAAGCACTTCCTGTCCACAGTCTTCAGTTGTCATTAGATCACTATGAGCAAGATAAATGCTTTCGCTAAACAAAATCATATTCATATACACAAATCTATGCAGTATGCAGAATAGTGGCCTGCATTGCTCAGTGGTGATTTTTAAAATTTTTGTTCATGCAGTGCAATAAACAGATTCAGTAACCACCTGACTGATTGGATGAATTTTGCTTTTTTGTTACTGAGGGCTTCCTTTCTGTGCCTTTGTTCACATTGACAAGTCGGCCCCATGCAGAGAACAATGCTGGAAAGTGGAACACTAAAAACGCCCTCTTTGCTGCTTAATTGCAGTGGCAGGCCGTCACTAATATAATGAGGCGCTGACGGGGGTAACTCGCTGCCGTGGGCCTCTCTTTTTTTCTCTGTACACTTTTACATGCATGCTCTTGCTCTTCTCACTCAGCTGCAATGCCCTCCTGTGAGGAGACACTACACAAATTCAGTAAGTGGGCCAGTCTTCCAGAGGCCTGAAAAAGGGGGGACAGGAGGGCAGTACATGGGTTTTCCTTTTCCCCTAAAATTGTAATAGATTATTTTGAAAGGAATGCACTTGTACATGTGAAGCTAATGGGCAAGGGAATCTAAAGAAATTAGAAACAAAGAAATTAGGAAATGAGGGAGGGATGAAAATAAGGACTCTTGAAACTCTATAGAAAAACTGGCTTACAAGTCAAGTATAAAATATCGGAAACATTGAGTAAGAGTGCACTGCAAACTAGAGTGTACTGCAATACAATAAACAGTTAGAAAGCAAAAAATGGGAAGACAGTGAAAAATACAGAACGATGGAAATGTGCAGACTTGACAACAAAGAAAAGCGGGAACACTGATCATCCATCCATCCATTCATTCATCCATTCATTTATTTATATGCTGAATTGCTTAATCCTTAAGCCTGTCTCAGCCAAATCTGGGTGAAGACGGGGTACACCCTGAACAGCTCGTCAATCTATCGCAGGGCAACATACACAACCATTCACACCTAGGGGCAATTTGGAATAGCTAGTTATTCTGATAATATGCATATATGCATGTCTTTGGACTGTGGGAGGAACCTGGAGTACCCAGACGAAACTCACGCAATCACTGGGAGAACATGTAGACCCCGCACAGAAACGCCCTCGCCGAGCTCAGGACCCAGGGCCTTCTTGCTGTGAGGCGGACATGCTAACTACTACGCCACCGCTCTGCCCAGGAACACTGATAATGATACTGGAAGCAGTGGAATGTTAGAGACTGTTAGAGAACATGGAAATGAGAAGATATTGGAAAATAGTGAACATTAGAAATGAGTGAATAAGGATAGAATGGAACTTAGGAAGTAAAGGATCAACGTGACACTGAAAACAGGGGAGCTTTGAGGAAACACTGATATCCAGGCAACTGGAAAGGACTGAAAACAATATGTTATGTTTTGTCTCCACTAAGTTACAGTTCCTGTATCTAAGTAACTCTGGCACAGGGGCAGTGAGGACGTCCACTGTGTCCCCTTCAGCAAAAAGGACCTTGTTCTCCATCCTGAGGCTGAGGATTCACATTAGAGTCTCCACAGACTCCTACCTACGCCAGATAGGAGCCCAGTTTCAGAAATGTCCTCATTTCCCCAAGAGGAATATATGGTGTGATCTGGTCTGGTCCTGTGTTAGCTGCCTGCCTTGTGTGTCTGCCCTGTTTCCGGAAGTGTGGCTGAGGTGACTGGGCTGTTTGGGGAAAGGGGAGTCCCACAGGATGCCATGTGTTTCCTCAGCTAAGGATAGCATGTTGTTCTGGGTTATTCCAGACATTTGAAGGAGGTTCAGGAGGCTTACTCTTAGAGCAGCAGAAAAGGTGGACTGTAGGATCAAGGGAGCAAGAGAAAGGTGGGAGTTGGGTAAAGAGAAGAAAGGAGAGAAGGAATGATGGATCTTTAGCATCTTTATCTTTATCTTCACAATGGGAGCTCAGCCAGACTGCACAAATCTGATACTGCATCTGGTTTCTATCAAAAACCTGCCCTTCCCCACTTCAGTTTTGGAGTATGAATGCTCATCTGGAGATTCTTTTAATATAGCCTGCACATATGATCTCTATGTATTCTCTATCCAGTATATGCACATTCTTTATCATTAACTGTGTATTTTAATATTTGTTATTGGCTTTATTGAGGTTGTGATCTGGTAAATGCTAAATAAGCCGGTTTGGGTTTAAAGTATACCAAGGACAGGTTGTTTTTTTTTTTTTTGTGATTATTTTTTATTTTTTGTGATTTTTCCCCATTTTTCTCCCTAATTTAGTCGTTTCCAATTCCCACATATCAACTTTTTGCCTTCCCTATCACACAACCACCACCGACCAGGGAGGGGTGTAAGCAAGCACATGCCCCCTCCGTGACATGCGATGCTACCACCCGCCTGCGCATGCGTATTTGGGGGCGGCATAACACACTCTGAGGGAAAGCGCCATCCGCGCCCTCGTACGAATGAGCTCACAGACGCCCATGATTGGCTGGTGATCTCTGTGAGTGACGGGGAAGTGAGCGTATGCCATCCCTCCCTCCCGTGAGAGCTCGGCCAATTAGCTCCCATGGACTCCCGGTCACGGATGGCTGTGGCATCAATCCGGATTCGAACTTGCGATCTCCGGGTTGATAGTTGCGCACCTTGTCGATGCGCCACTCGGGAGCCATTTTTATTTTCAATGCCTGGAATCTTCTCCTCATTTTTTTTTTCTGCACGAGTGTCTGATATAACCACTGAGCCCAAATCCCCCAGACTAACAAACTGTGTACAAGGCTGAGGTTCTCAACAGAGACCCCACAGAGAGCTCTCTGCATCTCAGCTGGGATGTGGGAGGATTAAGATTAGGGGTTAAAAGCTGAGGATTTTCCCTTAGATTCCCACCGAGATTGACTTTGCTGGCAGAACTAGGTGTGTTTTGGATGGGCTCCGAGAAAATAGAATAGATCTTTATTGTTATCTGCCACTGTTTGGAAAACAACAAAACACCATTTAGCAGCTTTTGTATTTACAGCTCAGGTAAAAGATAAACATAGCCAAAATTATAAATAGCAAATAGACATGAAATAAAATTAAATGTATGTGAATGTGTCTACTGTTTACGTGTGTGTTCACTTGGGCTGGGTTAAATGCAGAGCCAAAATTTTCATTACATGATTAGTACAGTATATTAAAAAAAACAAGGAGGTAGCATATAGAATGGTGTAGTGCAAAAAAAGGGGTTAATAGTTAACAGTTTAACAGTGGAAAAACTGAAAAAAGGTGGATTGTCATAGGGTTATTGTTTGGGGTCGGAGGTTATTCCACCTCAGTCTAGACAGTCATTTTAGACAGTGATGTCTCTACTGCTGTGGACAGACATATTTTGCCTTGGCTTTATATGTTAGTTGGAGTCGGTGGAAATATTTTTGCTTTTTTGGACTGTAACGAGATATATCTGTCGATTGATTTCAGACATTTAGACTGCTTTAAAAATTTTGTTGTTATTATTGTAATTTTGTAATTTTGTTTTTATTAGAATATTCTTAGTACTAATGAGACAAAGGCTGTTTCCCAATATGAAGTCTGCCAAGTCCATACTCTCATACTAAGTTACAGACTTACCAAATTGTTCTTGGGACTACAAGCTCAGAGGACGGAGGATGCTGTACAAGAATTTGGCAATTTGAACAGCAGCTTTCTCCACCAACAACCCCCCACCCCCACCCCCATTGTCTCCCCCATAATTTAGTCGTATCCAATTCCTACCCCTCAACTATTTCCTTCCCTATCATACAACCACCACCAACCAGGGAGGGGCGTAAGCATGCACATGCCCCCTCCACGACATCCAATGCGGTACAGCAGATTACTTAATGCCGTATACATTTCCATTTTCCTTCATAGTAAAGTATATTTACAATAGGTTGATATGTGATATAAAACTAGCCTAGCTCTTGTTGTTTCATTTTAAGATATTAATTAATACTAATAAATAATATCAGAGATCTGTCGTGTACACTTAATAAGTCAGTGGCAGGTAAAAAGTTGTCATGGATGACAACAGTTGTGATTGACAGGAGACACAAAAAAACCCATAAAATTAATGTATGAAAAACAAAATTGGACATAAATTACACAAATATGCTGGTACGAAATGCATTCTGGGATACTAGGTGATTCTAAATCCACACAAGTCACCAAGCGATGCATCAAATGCATTAAATGGGAGGAGTAAGAGGGTATTTGGCCTGGCCTTGGATAGATGCGAACTTGGGTGAACAGTACTTGGGCTGTGACTGATGAAGTGCGCAAGAACAAAAATCCAGACAAGAACGCAAATTGAGAAACTGCAGGGAAAGGCTTTGACTGACCGTTTTCATCTTGCTGGGTTTATAATTGATTAAGACACAGTGCTACTTGTGCCACTCCAAACTACCATATGTTTTGCGTCTTGGGTTGTGATGTCAAAGGCTCAAAATTCGTACTTTTAATTTGATGCGCCTTTCAGGCCTTTTGAATCCTTTCACTCTTACCCTCAACAAACCATTCCTCAATCGGATGACTTTCTCCTCTCACATCTCTAAGCACATGAACCAGTTCCAAGAGATTTATCCAAACTGGAAAGAAGCCAGTGGCTCTCAAGCAGCGCCCTTTAATTTCCACAGTTCTTCTTCACTGCCCTCTGCTCCTGCTTGCTCTCCTCCTCCTCTGCATCTGTAAGGCTCTTGTTCCAGGCGAGGTCTATTGTAATGCATACGGCCAGGATGAAGGAACAGACTAAGTCTTATTCGGAGAATTGGAGAGAAGCTCAGGCTTTGGTTCTGCTGCCCCAGTCAAAGAGAGAGTACTTTGTGAGCACCTGATAAAGTTTCCAAAGCCTTGGGCGGCCCGCTTTTTGAGTTCATACCTTTATCTTGCTGTGAAGTCATGCTCTGTTGTCGTCTATCTGTTGGCGAATGAGAGGTAACTTTGAACAGTTCTATATGTGCATATGAATGGACAGCCCTGGGGTGAGGCACTGGAACCGTGAATGGGACTGGAATAAACAGCTTGAAGCGAGGACGGACCAGCAGGATATCCTGCCAGAATGCTCATCCTGATGTTGAGTCAGTGAATTGTAATTGGCTCATCACTGCAGCTCAGTAATGCCTTGACCTAACTAAGGAATCAGATATTTAGATACTATATAGCAAAGTCGTTGAGAAAAATATGCAGAAATTCCTGTCTTATCAGTTCACTTGGCGATTGTCTGTGTTTATATAAGGACACCGGACGAGAGTAGATGGCTTCATGTTTCTAACATTATATTATATTCTACTGTGTAACTGATAATTTAGTGTTGTGCTTGTGTGCTGGAATTAATCACAGCAGATCAGAATAGCTTAAGGCTGCAGGATGGTGTTTGACTTCGGCTTTTGTTTCCCAGACAAACACACAGCATCAGTGAGATGGATAGAGTGACTTGAATGCAGACTAATCCTCAGAGGACTGCACTATATTCCACACCTATGATTAAAATGCGTTTGTCCTCGGATCACTATGGATTTGTGAAACATTTCCACTCAGATTGCAGCGTTTTCCATTTCATCCTTGATGTTTGAGAGTGGATTAAGCAGGTTTTGGATTGTAGCTGTGAAAGCGAAGAAGAATTAAGCCTTGAGTGTTTGGGTTGTGGATTGCTGTAGACAGGTTTATTGTTTCTGCCTTTATTGTCTCTGTTTTAGGAGTATTGTAAACTTCATTGTCAAGACTCTTGGCTCTGCATCTGATTTAGTTGGGAATGTAGAGTGGTTTTTACTGACCTGAGAAAACCTTCGGAAAACCATTGTGATTTTGATTAAGGGCACCCACTGAGTCTCACGTGGCTTCCAGTGTTGTTGGTCCTCAGCTTTGTAAAATTCTCACAATGCTGGTTAATGTCCAACTATGAATAAAAGAGTGGGAGTGAACTGGAGAGTACTTCAGATCGACCACTTCTCACTCCTACTCTGAATTGGAGCCAATAAAAAAAAAACCCAAAACACTCAGGTTTGGGACTTCTCCGATAGTTTCTCTCTTCCTTGCATTCTGTTCTTTCCCTTCCTCTCACTTTTTCTTTTTCTTAATAGCTTTCACTCTTCTACACCCATGTTATTCTCAGTGGCATACACACACACACACACACACACACACACAGTGTTTATTTATATGCCTTGTTCCTTTCTTTCTCTCTTTATTCTAATTTCTTTATTCTAGTTTTCTAATTTCTTTACTCTATTCTTTGTTCTAGTCAAAGCAAGGTTCTAATATGTTGTCCAGGCCAAGATTTAAGGAAAAGAATGAAGATTAGGAAACAAGGCTTGGCCAAAAAAGGGGTGAGAGAAAGTGCTTAAATGACTCCAGAGTCCCAGCTCCACCCTCTGTACTATATCCCCACATCCCTCATCACAGCCCTAATGGTTCCAACACCCCCATTGCATCCTGGGGAGAATTTATTGTCCCTTTCTCTCAGTCATATTAAAGCGGCTCCATCGCAGGAAAGAATGTAAACGCTTTTCAGTTTTTTAATGTAATAGTTAGGTGTAGTTTTATTTTCTGTAGCTCAGTTGTTTAGCTGTTGGTGGTGATAGTCTGAATCCAGATGCAGAGTGATCAGTGAAAAGGGGAGGCTTGCCTTCACTGAGACCAATATAAAATCTTCATTTCTCAGTTCATTACAAGCCACCCTAATATCATAGGCAAACGTTTATACAGGGGCAGGGTTCACTCTTTTTCCCAGTCTATCCAAGTAGAACATTGGTGAGATAAATATCAGCATAAGATGTCCTTATTGGTTTGATAGGGGGTGGTCAAGCAGGCGTCCTACTTGCATGATGCATTGTACATAAGTTAATTAAGCGGCATTATATAAGATAAATCATGAAATAAAAGTGTTATAATATTTAACATTATAATGATGGTACAATTATTCATTCATTTGCCGAACTACCTAATCCTATTAGGGTTGCAGGGAGACTGGAGCCTATCTCAGCTGACTCTGGGCGAAGGTGGGGTACACCCTAAACAGCTTGCCAATCCGTTGCAAGGCAACACACATAAAATTTCCTTCACATTCACACCTAGGGGTAATTTGGAACAGCCAATTAGCCTAATGCGCATGTCTTAGGACTGCGGGAGGAAACCAGTGTGCCCGAAGGAAACCCCTGCAAGCACAGGGAGGTAAAAGTAAAGGTAAGTCTGTTGGGCTTTTACACCCGAGTGACGTAGTGCGACCTGACCAGGAGTTCAACTCCTCCTGGATGTGACGCTAGTCCATCGCAGGTTACCTTCCCAGTATTTTTTACTGGTACCCATTTATACTGCTGGGTGGACAGAGGCACACTTGTGGCTAAGACCTTGCCCAGGGGTCTTAGCACGGTGGGGGTCTAACGTGGATTCAAACCTCCTGATCATGAGCCCAGCACCCTAACCACTATGCCAACGGCCCCACAGGAGAACATGCAAATTCCACACAGAAATGCCCTCGCCAAACCTGGGACTTGAACACAGGACTTTCTTTCTGTGAGGTAAACATGCTATCCACTACGCCACCTTACTGCCCTAGTACAATTATATTAAAATATATTACATTTGTGGTTTAGTGGAGCTACATGTATCTGAGTATATAATGCTTGAATCAAAACAATAGACACAGTTTGTCACAGTCACTTGGAGCAGGTGGCGCCTTCATTATCACACTTTAAAATTCATTCATTTTCTGAACCGCTTAATCCTAATTAGGGTCGCGGGGAGGCTGGCGCCCATCTCAGCCATCTCCGGGTGAGGGCAGAGTACACCCTGGACAGCTCGCCAGGCCATCGCAGGGCAGAAACACACTGACGGCAATGCAGCCTACTCTTGACGAAAATCAGCAATGGTTCTTTTACATGCCCCTCACCACAGACAGTCAGAGACATGACCGGCCTTTGATAACCCAGTTAGCTGCACTGGGGGGACAGCAGTGACATCCCACTGATAGTGGGGCTTGAACTTCCGACCTTGGGGTCAGTAATCCAGCACCCTACCACCGGGCCACCACTGCCCCACACTTTAAAATGGAACAGTAAATCATAACAATCTTGTTTAAGTTTGTTAAAACTTTAATAATATTAAAACTTAAAATTAATGTAAAAACACACTTTTACAGAACATGGTTTACTTAGGTTTCTGTGTAGTATTCTAAACTCTCAATGAGTAGGCTTAACAGCATATACTCCTGCTCACCTGACCTGCCTCTGTCATGGTTCAAATACATAAAAATAAACAATAAAAATCTTGTTTTAGTTTGCTTTTTATGTTTCCATGTTTAGTATATACCAAAACTCTTGAAAAGAGTAAAGGAGATGCCATTACACAGCTCTTATGCACCTGCTTGTGAATGTGCTTGGAACTCATGTGTCTGTGATAATTAAAAAAATTTCAAAATATAAGAAATGAACCATAAAACTCTCATTCAAATTTTTTTTTTAATTGTTACTGTATTGTATATACTAAAACTTTGAATTAGATGCCCTAATGGAACGTGATTATGCTCTGCATACGTCAAAATAAACTATAAAAATCTTGATTTAATTTGTTTTTCTTATGTTCCTGTGTGGTATATACTACAATTATTCACCTCAGGCAAGAAATTATTGCTGAATATTCCTCTCAGCATTCTGACTTGGGGACTGTGCAGAGACATCCACCTTGTCTTGGGCAAACATTGATAATTATAGATTTAAAACACACAAATATTTTTGGGCTTTAAAAGATTTTGAGGTAAATAAAGTTTCCTCTAGAGCTCAACACCACTGAACTGGTTGTTTGAATTAGCTGTTATATGTTTAGCTGGAAGGGGTGGTGCAGTGGTTATCATTGATGCATCACAGCAAGAAGGTTCTGGGTTCATACCTCGCAGCCAACCGGTGAATTTGTATGTTCACCCTGTGCCTGTATGTGTCTCCTTGCAGATTTGATTAACTGGCTACCTTGTATTGCCAATCGGTGAGAGTGTTAATGGATGTTCATCTTTGTTTTAATCCTGCAGTAGGTTGTGACCTGTTCAGAATGTACCCCACCCATCACCCAAAGTGAGCTAGAATTGGCTTCAGCTTCTCTTGTGAGCCAGACAGATAAGCAGTATTAGATAAAGGATTGATGAGTGGTTACGAATTTTCAACATGAATGAGCCACTCTTCTAGTATTCACCAATCGGATTGTTAAAACGTACTGTTAACTTTTCAGTGTAAGGGAAGTCATTGATGTCCGGTTTGCAGGTGATGAGTCTTTTCATAAGAATAAGAACAACATGTCTGAGAGGAATGTTGATAAACCTGTTGGCTTTGTCTCATTTCTATGATTACTATGACTTTATCATTATTTATTTTTTTTACCGATTATTATTATTATTATCATTATGCAGTGTGTGTGTGTGTGTATATACATATATATAAGGTCCCGGGTTCGATTCCCAGGGT
>JBCNYH010000014.1:11686999-11699309 GCA_039654325.1 Tandanus tandanus
ATTTTTTTTTTTTTTTTTTTTTTGCCTATTTTAATCCTTGGTGTCTTGACAGAAGAGTTAGTCTTTCCCTGTCAAAAACACACTTTCAATTTCAAAAACCTAAACTCACACATTGTTTATTCTTGATATCATGTAGTTGCTGCATCTGTATTAATCAGCTTCCCTGTTTCTTGAGCGCTATATGTTGTTCAGCGCTGAGATTTTGGTGAGTTTGGGACGTGCAGTGGTTAATGATCTCTCTCTTCCTATGTGCAGTGTGACTTTTACAGCTCGCACACAAACACACCGAAACAAAGAAACTGGACAAGGGGCTTCAGGACTTTGGACTGTAAACAGAAGAGACGTAAATCTTGCTAATAAGTAGCTGTTACACTAACTGTGAAATGGGAACATGCAAACTGGGTCATACACAGGAACTGATCATCGGGTTTATAATTTCAGTTTCCTTGCAAGAGGGCAGAAGTATTTCAGGTTTTGGTGGAGCAGATAGTTTTTCCTGTGACTCTTTTATATTGCTCGGGTACAGTGGGCGTGTGTGACTATTTTCTTTTCAGCCCAAGTCCACCAGATATGTATAATAGAGCATTAATTAACCATGTTGCCTCTCAGTCTTCACACATCTGTCACAGAGGAATTTCAGCACACAATGCTTTAGCAATCCTGCATGTGTTGTGGAGTCATGTTTTCGTTTTTAAAGATGTTTTAGATATACGTAAAGAGCAGTAATGTACGGAAACATTTTATTGAAAAAAGCGTAATGTAATAAATATAGAATGTAAAAACAATCTGGACCATTCATTTGTTCATTCATACATCCATTTATTTATTCATTCATTTATTTTCCGAACTGCTTAATCCTACTATGGTTGCGGGAAGGCTGGAGCCTTTCTCAGCTGACTCTGGCCGAAGGCGGGGTACACCCTAAACAGCTTGCCAGTCCATTGCACACACACATAACCATTCACTCTGACACTCACACCTAGGGACAATTAGGAACAGCCAATTAGTCTAATGTGTATGTCTTTGGACTGTGAAAACCATAAATCTGGCCCAGATAAGTGTAAAGTGTAAAGTGTTAAAAGCAATAACTTGAGATTATGTTTATAAATGATCCAGGTCACAGTATGTGATTAGTTAAAGCAAATATACAACATTAAAAAGCTGTCTAGGGGAAGGATTTGTGTTATTCGGTAGATGGTCAAACCTGTTGTTTGACATGCTTGGATACACAACTAACACCATACCGGTTCTTCTAGTTCTAAAACAAACCATGTCATGTATTAGTTTCCTGTTGTCAATGACAGGATACAGGCAGCTTCTCGCCTGACAGTGATCACTACATATAAAGTGTCATTGTTAAGCTCCTCATGATGTGCATCATAAAGAGGCTGAGTGTTGCTTAAACTTGTGTGTCAAGTTTCGATATTGTATCGTCATTCAAAGTCACTGGGAGACCAGAACGATCATGTAAGTTATGATATAGAAAGGTGAGCACAATACACTCACTATTAAAGTGGCTAAAATAGTGAGAACACTGTTGCTAGGCAACTGGAATGTGTGAATCTCAAGTACTGAAACTAGCTACAGGGTCAGTGAACTCTGAGTAGAATGGCACCTTGTAACGCATGGTTTCAAACCTCGCTGAAACACCAAAATATGATGGCGGTGTGGCAAAACAGCCTCACACAGGGTAGTTTTGAAGGCGGTGTGAATAGATTGTAATGTGGATGTAATGGATGTAGAACGGTTGCCAAAGGTAACAACATGGCAGCTAAAAGCAGCGGTTTATTGCAGTAGTTGCTGGTTGACAGCGAACACGATCATGGTGTCAATACTGTCAACACTGTTTGGAACCGCACTGAACCACCGTCAGAACTGCCCCTCAGTGAGGCCAGCATTATTATTAATATAATTATTTTGGAGCACGTTTTTTGGTAACTAGCCTTTTTAAGGGTAAATAAGGCAGTTTGATAACCACTGACCAACTTCAGCAATGCCACTGTTTTCAGTGCCGCTTTCAGTGCCCTAACCAATCTTCAGGGAATTCTGCCATATATTGGGGAGTGTCAATATTTTATCACAACTCATGGGCTCTCTGCTAACACAAAAGTCAGATAAAATTACTACATACCCAAAATTTACCTTCAAATTAATAATAATAATGCCCCTAGAAGATTTTTTTCATAAACAACATTAGTGCTTGTGAAGGCAGCATTTGGTTTTCTGATTACATCAATTTAGTTTTAGCCCAAAATTCTCCAACCCTCAAATCCACCAATGGAACTGAGTCCAGTTTGTTTACAGACAAACACTTAACAAGCAATAAGTGCTGAAGTTTAAGGAGCCAAGAACAGTCTTTAACAAAGCATGTGTGGGGCCACTGAGAAACTGTAGTAGTCATGCTCAACTGACTCTCAATGAACTGGACAGATTATCTGGATTGGACCACTCTCTAAAATCTCCTCGATCTGTTCCTGGCAGCAGTGCTTTCGTGTAGGCCAGTGTCACTTCAAGCAGGGTCACAGGTGCTTACTGAAAGCCTGGGAGGTTTCTTTTTGTGTGTGTTGGGATAAAATCAGTGCTTAAACCTCCCGCCTTCACTCAGTGTAATAATAAATATGGTTATTAATGAGCCCCTTTTACTTCATTTCTGTCTGTATAGAGTAACGCAGCAATGTCTAAAGAGAAGTCTGAGGTAGAGGCGGCGAAAGCGGCAGCAGAGGGTCAGGGGGGACGGCTCTCTCAGGAGGTCGAGCGGCTGAGGAGGAGAGTGCAGGAGCTGGAGAATGAGGTGGCCAAACTCAACCGCATCATCGACGAGGCAAAGCTGCAGGAGAGCAGACTAGAGGAGAAAGCAAGGCGTCTGGAGGTGAGAATCTACACTGAACTACAGATATTATAGGAAATTAAACTGGACGTTACCATGTGTCAATACACACGTTTCCAACACAGGAACATTTTTGGGAACTGTAGTTACTGTAAACAGTCTTCCACCAGTTAGGTTTGCTTCAGAGTGAGTGCTTTTTGTAGACTGCTGGGGTGGAGCGTCTGTAATGAACATTAATAACTGGTCAAACATGGTATTTTAACATGGTATCCTGCATTTAGCTACCTAGCAATTATTAAAAAGACACCGTGTGACAGGCAAAGCATAATGTCTGGTTGTCACTGTTTTTACTTCTGTGCCAAAGTCAAAATATGTCTCTGTACTGTGTTTTGTATAGACACCAAACAAGTCTTGCAAGATGAAATTGCACTTAATGTGTGCGCATTTGACTTAAAACCTACATTTACACAACAAAGCCAAAAGTCTGGAGATCATGTCGTTTCAGAATTTTGTTGTATAGTGTAACACGTGAAAGCAAACCCATGACGCATTTGCTTTTTATAGTTTTAGTATAGAAAAGGTTATAGTGAGAACACAATGACTGAGATGAAATAATTAGCAAGCTAGCATGTAACTAATAAATCTTCATAAGGACAATGTATATAAGATATAACCTCCAATATCAGCATTTCACTCAGATCTGTTCAGATATTAATCTGTAATTACACCTGACTTCAGTCAGTAAGTGAACATGGGTTCTGCTATATTGAGACATTTTACACTGAATGAAATTAAAAGCTAAGTAGACCGTACACCTTCTTCAGTCTCAGATGTCTCCATGTTCACTTTGTCACTGATCCGAAATGTCATATTCAATTTCCACTTGTAGTCACATTTCTTGTTTTAGTGGATCTCCTGACTGAAGCATCATAGGCATGGAACATGATTTGGGTGGACGACTTGTGTCAGTACCACAGTAAATGCAATAAGGCTGCGTTGATGCTGATTGACTGTTATATGTCACTCACATGCATGTTGGCAAGCAATTAAAAAAACAAAACAGATTTATTATTAATAACGAAACTGAAGCCCAAAAATTAGAGGCTAATACACCACTGCTCTCAGACTCCCATAAAACAAAAAAAACACACAGTCTAACTCAGGTAAGCAGGAAAAACTTTCATCAAGCAAAACAACACTAAACATGAACTTGTTAAACAGATAATTAAATTTACAAGACAGCTGATACAAGTGAACCACTCTTATAACACAAGGCTCAGTCAGCTATCAATCGAAAGATCTATTGGGAGCTCTGACTTTAGGCAGTGCTTAAATCTATATATTACATAATCTACAATTCTTCCAGTGCAATGAAAACAAAGCCAAGTCCACAATATCTCTGACGTTTTAAACAAATCAGTTGTGCATGTGTGAGTGCAGAAAGAGAAGTGCCAAGTTGAGGAGTCTCTCAATGAGGTCAAGGAAGAAGAAGAAGAAATGAGCCGTGCAAATCGAGCACTAACGACACGCTTGGAAGACGTGCAGGTGAGTCAAGGTTCCTATAGGATTCTTCAAGTTCAGGATGCAGAGGATGATCAGCCTGCATTTTCGGTTTTGGTTGCAGAAAAATCCTAACATTTAGTTTTTGTTCTCCTCAGAGAAGGCTGACCAAACTGACTCAAGAGCACAGAGATCTAGAGGAATGTCTGAAGGAGGAAAGGAGTCAGAAGGAGCTGTTTAAAAACACAAAGAACGAGATTGAGGAGGAGAGGAGACTGTTAGACAGGACTGTGGAAAAGCTGCAGAGGGAGGTGAGACACAAGGAATATGTACTGTACTGCTTGTCAGTAAAATTCTCAGAATCAGTTTTCTGTCATTACTACAATTACAGATTACATTCATTAACCGTTCCTTATCATAACAAGAGTTAATCTTACATGAATGTGGATTTGTGGTCAAATGATAAACGCCATTGATTTCATATGACAGAAGTTCTGTCCACACAATAAAATATATGATTAAGCCTTATGCAAACAGTTCAAGCAAAAAAAAGGTGTTAGCTTTGAAGAGTAGTAGTAGGCCACACCGCTTCACTTACATGGACAGATACACGCAGCATGGTCGACAGTTAATTGTTACTAGTCAACCGAAATTGTGATCTACTAGTCTTCTTTTCCATGGTTAAAGCGAAAAGTGATTGAGGACATTATTTTTATAAGCTCGTATTAAGTGCAGTTAAATGGTGATAAACAACAGCAAACAACACTTCATACTGCACTTCAATTAACAGCCATATACAGGATATAAAAATGACATTTTCAGTGTCTGTTAACACTGTTAACAATGAACAGAAATCAGACAGTTTAGTATGAACTGCACGGGAACAGCATGGTCTGATCTTAGGATAATGGATTTTATCCACCTCTCAAACCTGGGATAGTGTTTGAATCAAAATGGTGGACAATAACTTAGGGTTATGGTTTGATACAGGCACTGATTCTGAAATCCTAAAAATTCAATAAAATTCTGTATAAGACAGTATTGCCTTATTTGGTGTTTATGTGCTGACTTTTAAGGTGACAAAGCACTGTTTTAAAATTTCAGTTTCAAAAGATGCCACAATGGAGTGTTTTAGATTACTTTTCCTATGTTACCATGTACTATATACTTGATGTTCCCTATTGGGGGTTATTCACTGATATCCACCGTGTTTTTAATAATTTACATAAATTTGAATTAGATTTTTGGTGAATATTTGTTATGTAATTAAAGTGCAAAATATGATTACAATATCAATATTATATTTCAATTCAATTCAGTTTTATTTGTATAGCGCTTTTTACAATTGACATTGTCACAAAGCAGTTTTACATAGTAAAATTAATTAAGGAGGAGACAAAAATTTTTTCTACAACCCCCTACACGTCCCTAATGAGCAAGCCCGCGGCGACATCCTTATTTCCTATCCTATTGTATATAAACCACACTATTTAAGTATGTACCAATTCTTAAAATGTTGTGATGGTACAGCTGAAATCAGTTGATTCTAGGACACAAAGTCACTGTCCATCAGCAAAGTCTTCTTACAGTCCAATAAGAAACCATCCTTAGATAGCGGATGCTATGGCGGGGTCAGCCACTATCAGCTGACAAACTCTAAACCAGCCGTGACAGCCAACCTCAAACTGGCCTGAGTGGGATTGGATAGTAAAAATATTTTTTTAAATGGCAATTAAGTCTAAAGAGCGGTGGAAATAACTGCGGGATTGGAAAGGATTGAGTAGAACACTTCGGCACAACCACAAAAGAGATATGGAAGTTATATAAAAAAGTAATTTCACAGTTTTCCCAGCGCAGTTGATTGTAGAACTACAATAGCTTCATCCTGCCCAGTCAAACTCCCTAGAGTGGTGACTACTGAATATAATGGCCAAATAGTCGATTCAACCCCTGGCAGCATCTCTACTGTATTAAGTGTGTGTGTGTGTGTGTGTGTGTGTGTGTGTGTGCCTGTGTGTGTGCCTGTGTGTGTGCGTGTGTGTGTGCGTGTGTGTGTGTGTGTGTGTGTCTAGATGTGTGAGATTGTGGCAGTATCTCAGAGCTCTACACAGGAGCTTCAGGAGCAGATCGACACCTACAAGGAGAAGAACAGGAGAGAGCTGGCTGACCTCCAGAAGCAGCTGCGAGACAGAGATTTGGAGCTGGAGAAATCTCGCATCATTGCCAAATCTCTACAGGAGGAGGTGGGTTGAGCAGGACACACAGCTACTCATCATTAACAACTCCCCAGATTACCTGTAAACGAATGTCAGATCAAGAGTCCTTTATTTTGCTTGTTTTGCTGTACTACTTGATGTTTTTCTTAGAGATCTCACCAGAGATATGAATATAATTGCTTTTGCGCCGTGATTTCTGAAATCTCATTGAAATAGATAGCCCGGAGTACAAACTGTTTTGTCAAAGTGGATTCCAGGGTTGTGTGTGTGTGGATGTTTGTGTGTGTAAAACACAACATGAACTATACAAATTCTTACAAATTTAAGATTATCTTGCATTTAAAAGAGAACTGATAAATAGCAAATTTTAATAAAATATGAAGAGACACATGCAGGCAAAATTCAATATATCCTTCACAGTTTGTCAGAATTTGTGTAGTTTGTTGATTATATTCAAATGGCTGAACTTTCTATATTTCTATACTGTGTAGCTAGAGACATGTTCACTAGAACACTAGAAAGGAATTTTTATTGTTATTATCACTATTAAGACTACTATTCCTTACTACTACAAAAATATTCAAGCTATGCGTATTATGTGTTGTAACATGACTCTTGAGTATCTATGTTCAAAAACTCTTCTGCACTTCCTGGTTTCAATGCTATTTTGTTTTCTTTTCTTAGTTTCTACTTAGTGTCTGAAATTCTCTCACTGTTTATGGTCAATGATTACTTTTGTGACTGCTCCAGTATTTTTAACTTAGTTTCTATGTATCATATCCTTATATTGTGTGTGTGTGTGTGTGTGTGTGTGTGTGTGTGGTGACAGTGAGCAATTCAGAAATGTTTTTCATCACTAGAAATGTAGAATGTACAGTTTGTTTTTTAAACACCTCAAACTAAAGAATTAATGAATATCACTCATTCACTCATTTGCTGAACTGCTTAATCCTTCTAGGGGCAGGGAGGCTGGAGCCTATCTCAGCCGACTGGGCGAAGACAGGGTACATACTGAACAGCTCGCCAAACCATTGCATGGCAATACAAACAGCCATTCACTCCCCGGGCAATTTGGAACAACCAGTTAGCCTAATGTGCGACTGTGGGATGAAACCAGAATACCCGGAGGAAGCCTACACCATCAGGGGGAGAACATGCACACTCCACACTGAAACACCTGAGTCCGGGACTCAAACCCAGGACCTTCTTGCTGTGAGGTGGACGTGCTAACCACTATGCCACCATGTCACCCAGATTGATGAATATGTTTAACAAAAAAGTTTAGTAAAAACCTTTATTTAGGCGGCACGGTGGTGTAGTGGTTAGCACGTCCGCCTCACAGCAAGAAGGCCTGGGTTCGATTCGAAGCTCGGGCGTTTCTGTGTGGAGTTTGCATGGTCTCCCTGTGCTTGTGTGGGTTTCCTCTGGGCACATTAGGCTAATTGGCTGTTCTAGGTGTGAGTGTTAAAAAACCCCAGATCAATCACTAAGCGACCATCAGAGAAAACAAACCAGCAGGATATACAGAGTTAAATAGTTAATTAACAGAAAGCCTTTCGTGAATAGAATCACTCAATCCAAACAGAAGACGTTCAATACCGCTAAACAAATGTGTCCTTGTGTAATGTGCAAAGTAGTAATGTTCAGTAGGCTACAGCTGTGGCATTTCATGTCGCCTGCATGGAAATGATGGTTTATTATCTTCCTTCTAGGTCTTAAGTGTTTGGCAAAAACCTAGTAAATCATTCAAGTAGTGTTTTGAGAGAATGTTGAAAAGCGGATATTCATCTCTTAATAAGCATACGCTTTATAAACAAACCTGTTTCCTATCAAGCTTCTTGGTAACTCATGCATCTCTTCTAGCTGTGACATATTTTGACCAATAGACCATTCAGATTAGGTTCTTTCTAAAATAAGAGCCTGTAAACGAATGTCAGATCAAGAGTCCTTTATTTTGCTTGTTTTGCTGTACTACTTGATGTTTTTCTTAGAGATCTCACCAGAGATATGAATATAATTGCTTTTGCGCCGTGATTTCTGAAATCTCATTGAAATAGATAGCCCGGAGTACAAACTGTTTTGTCAAAGTGGATTCCAGGGTTGTGTGTGTGTGGATGTTTGTGTGTGTAAAACACAACATGAACTATACAAATTCTTACAAATTTTCTAAAATAAGAGCAACTGATGCCATACAATAATTTACAAGAAGCTAGTAAGTAAGAAACAGTTTTTCTCAATACAGTTTTTATCTCGGCGCACTTGTACATAATGATTACTGTCATAATTCTCAAGGTCACATATTTAGGCATTTTGTAAATTGAAAACTTGTTGACTTACTAGGTTTTACCCACACAAAAACTCTGAACGATAGAGTATAGTATTATACGCTGTAGATCACAGAACATCATATACCAAGTAACTCCGTTTAGCACATAAGCCCAATTTATCCAAATTCTAGACTTAAGAGGTTTTGGCTTAACACTCAAGAGGTTTCCATCTGACTGGAGGATTTGTTTACTGCTTACTTCACTTTTTTTGTTACATTCACACATCAGTACGCATTAGCATTGATACTACAAAAGATATGTGATCAAATGTGTCCCGTTTGACTCAATGAAGAAGTTTTGAATTCATCTCGTGGTCGTTTACACTGTTTAGTGATTCATCTTTCGATTTTCCAAACCATGTTTTAAAACCAGTACAAGCAAGTTTGGAGTTAACACCTTTTTCCTTTCTTTTCCATGTCAAAATTCCTGTCCATGATAATCCTCCACTACAGATGCACTAGATTAGTTAGGAGGGAAAAAAATGCTGGCATGTTCCTTTTAAAGCTCAGGCAAAGTAAGGATCTCATCCCTTTTACACTCAAAAAAACCCAATGACCCTTGACCTCAGCTGATGGGATGCAGTTATCCCATCACCACTCCGGAATGTGTGGAATGTTATTGTTTGATCTGGAAATAGTGGGTTCTTCAAACGAGCATGCTGTGAGGAACACGGTGCCCTAATCTGAAGTGGAGAGATAACTACTTTCGCATAATCAGCTCTGTCCAGACTCCACCTCTATCCAATATGCATTTGTGTGTGTGTGTGTGTGTGTGTGTGTGTGTGTGTGTGTGTGTGCACCTAGTTTGCATGAGACTGCTGGAAAGGAAAGAAAAAAAAACAATAGCAACAAGAGCACTCGGAGCGCTCAAATCTCCGTCATGCCCAGCACTTGCCCATATGAACCAAAATATCAAAAACCGTTGGATTTTTTTTAAATTCCAGAATTTGTTCTGGATCATCACCAAAATCTTTAACAGAGTCTTCCTTGTCCAAAGCCCCACCTCTGGTAGAAATTTCACGAAAATCGGTACATTTTGTTTTGCATAATAATGATAACAAACACACAAACCTAACCAAACCAGATTTAACATGCAGGCCCTTCCCCTGTCCACAGCTGTATGTGTAGGAACAAGAGGATGTGTTTTGCTGAGGTGGGAGAGTCTGAGTGTTGACCTACTGACTCCTCATCCCCTGAGGCCTCCTAAACACACACACACACACACACACACACACACACACACACACACACACACACACACACACACACTTATGTTCTGTTGCACACACTTCTAAGTTTTTCATGCAGCTGCATCCTCAGCTCGGATACAACTTTGCTTCACCTCCCTAAACACACAACCTTTATCATACACACATACTTACACCAGACACACGCCCACTTCACACAATACGCTTCGACTCCTGGTATTATCTGCTGTTTTTTCTCTCACACACCCCTTGGTTTTTGGGTTTCAAGCCTTTGATAGGCTGAGATGTTTTCTTTTTGCAGTATGTTCTTGGAAACACACTGCATCTCCTTTTGAACAGTCAGGAGTGTGTGTGTGTGTGTGTGTGTGTGTGTGTGTGTGTGTTATTAGTGAAAGCATATTATTGTGGTTGAGGTTGGAAGTGCAGGATCATGCAGGAATGTGTGTGTTGTGCAAGAGTGCTGAAAGTTGAAACATATGGAACAGTATGTGCTCCAGATTACAGTGTTAGTGAAAATGTTTCTCATTTGTTATATAAACTTTCCCTCTTATCTCAAATGTAGTTCATCTCGACAAGTTTATGATCTGAAATTTGCTACTTTATTGTAGAGAGAGTAATGTCGTCAACAGAAAATGAAAGATTATAAGTACCTGCTTCACATCATGCAAACTAAATGAGATCTAACTAAATAAATCATATTCCACACATAAATATGGTATACACAGTTATTTACACTTACAGTTCCCTCCAAATGTATTGGAACAAAGCCAATTTTGCTATACACTGAAGATATTTGGGTTTGAATAAAAGTGTAAATGAATAAATGAATAAAAGACCATAGATAAGAACAAGGCACCTTTTTAAACCCACCCATATGTGACCCGTCACATCAAATCGGGTATTAAGTTGCATTTGGGCTATATGACTTATTCATATTTCCATATTCCTGACTCAGTAAGCTCCATGATGGTTTCAAAATCATTCATGTAGCATGTCTGGTTGCTGGGATATTGCCAATGTTATACAGAGAATTTGTGAGATTTCAAAATGGATCATTTTAAAAGAAATTTAAGAACCAGTGAACTTCAAAAAAACATTCTGTATTAAAAATAACACCATGATATTATTCAAATACATTCAAAAAAATTTTATATTTATACAGATTTCTACTGTCAAAAACTATGAAATGTATAAAATATATGCAAAAAAAAAAAAAAAAAAAAAAAAAAACTTTTTAACTGGTGAAATTCATCTAAAACTCACCAAACAAGTTTGAATGGGTGTAATACATTTACACCTCTCTTTTCCAGAGCGTCTTACAATTATCATTTTTATACAACTGAGCGATAAGGGCCTTGCTCAAGGGCTCAACAGTGGTGATTGAACCGCTGACCTTCAGATCAGTAACCCATCGCCTTAACCACTAAGCCACCACTGCCCCACATATAGAATGCAATAGTTACATTCCTATTGTTTTCTCCAGATAACTGGCACTGATTTAAAAAAAAAAAAAAAAGCTGCCTTTATGACCCCCGACCATGCCCACTCAAACTGAACATGGCAAAAATTTAGCTCCTTTCAAACTGACAGAGTCTGACAACTGTTTCTTTTCCTTTTTGAGCTGCAGCCTTTTTCTTTCTCAGAGCTCAAAGCTGTCCCGTACGACTTACTGTATTACCTGATACTATTTTATGGGTCACCTCAAAAGTACTGAAACATGAAAATGACATAGCTATTTTGCCCAGGCATGCCCTGCTAGATAACTGTTTAAATGATTATTAGAACTGAATGTTTACTCTTGGTCTTAGGTTTAGATTTCACTTTTGTAAACTGCATTTGTTGTTAAAAACATTCAACCAACATGAAGATCAGTGAGCTGTTTACCGGAGAAGAACTCCTACTCCAGAATTTGAGAGAAATTTATCACAAATCAATGCATAAAAACTGGACATAGACAATACAACATGTGTGTGTGTGTGTGTGTGTGTGTGTGTGTGTGTGTGTGTGTGTGTGTAGGTGGGCCAGTTGGAAGAACATCTGCGGCTTTGTAAGAAAGAAAGAGATGAAGCAGAAGAGAGAGCAAAAGCTTTGCAACAGAAGGTGTTTGAGCTGGAGGTTGATGCCGACACCAAACTGCAGAATGTCGACAAAATCAGACAAATCAAACAGTTAGAGGTATACACACACACACGCACACACACACACGCACACACACACACACACACACGCACCC
>JBCNYH010000014.1:11711250-11713750 GCA_039654325.1 Tandanus tandanus
TATATATATAAAACTTCATCCTTCTGAAGCTGTGCCTCTTAAAGCAACACAAGACAAATCTTGGACGATGATGATGATGATTTAAAGTGTGAAATTCTGTAATTTATCAATCACAGAGAATATGAAGTAATATTGATGGGCAGCAAATACCACTGAACTTATTTTAAAATTATATTACTCTTTTTTATATATATATATAAAAGTGTATCCAACAGACAGTTTCTTGTACTTATACAACCATCTTTTTTTTATACGACTTTTTTTTTCCAGTTTTATTATTATTTCTATTTCCAAATGGAACCTGTCTTATGCTGCTCTCTCTCTTGTTCTTTTTTTTTTTCCTTTTGCATTTTTTTCATAAAGTAGAAGACAGTCCTAGTTAAAGGTTAATCTCATTGAAATCTCTAGATTAATTTCTTTCAGTGTCCAAAATTTTAGGCCAATAGCCTCTACTGTAACAAATTTATGTGCAGTTATCTGAGAATTGAGTCTCGGAATGATGATGTCATCAAGGCCCAAGATAACATGTACCGGTATAATATTTTGATACATTCATGATATTTATTGACAGATTTGTTTTGGAGGTGTCAAAATGCATTTGGGAAACTATACATGCACCCGGATTAGTATATTTAAGCACAAACACCTGAAGTACTGAAAGATATGATGTTTAAAACCAGACTCCTGACATCATCATTCTAAGATTTATTTTTCAACTGAGCACCCAAAAAATCAATAAAATAGACAGATTTGAATAAAGAGTTTTGATTGAGATTACCTTTCAACAAGTACTGTCATCTCCTTTAATGACCTGTTCACTTCTTCAGAGCTCTGAGCTCCAGTGAACACTCATATAATAAGAAAAGCCCATGATGTGAACTGAGATTTCAGCATAGTGTGTTATAAAGCAGAAGCAGGATTGTTCCTGAGGCTAAAAAAAAAACAGTGTTATGACTGTAATATATAAACAACGACTCGTATCTTACACAGTGTTTTTCGTGTCCGACACCTTGTGCATTTATCTGTATCTGTGGGCGTGTAAAATCTGCATTTGTCCTAATGCAGTGGATCTGTTCAGTGTATTTTTATAATCATTTGTCAAGTCATTTGCCAATATGACAACAGTTCCTGTCTCAGTTAAGTTAGTTGATGTGTGTGTGTGTGTGTGTATGTGTGTGTGTGCGTGTGTGTGCTGGGTGTTTTTGTAATAATCTGAAACTGTGGAGTGGTTGTACATTGATGAAGCACAATATCCACCTGGTATTCATGAGCAGGAACAGAGAGAACAAGAACCAGCCTCGGAGTGGTAGATCAGGTGTGCAGGTGGGAACAATGCTGTAATGTTTGGAAACGTGAAGGAATGTCAGGGTTTCAGAATAATTGTAATCTTCATTTGAGATCTCTGGGACTAATTAATTTATCCCAGAGGGCCACTAGTTTGTTCAGTTGATTAGGTCTCGTTGGTGTGAGTTAGAATAGAGAATAAACAACCCTCAGTATTGCTGTTGCCCTGCAGGACCTGAGTCTGACACTCCCAGTTTAAACAATGTCGGACCGGAATGAACTTGAGCAACCTTTATCACTGAGCAGGGTAAACTCCTCTGCTTGATCTGGCTTGACTGTGGTCCACTACACATATCCACAGCTAAAGCTCTAATTATGGGAGTCGTCCTCTGTCAGTTATATTACATATCTCTGTCTTGACAATCGAATATATATATATTTTTTTCCGTTTTGCAATACACTGTGATTATTTGCACTGTACATTGTATCAAGCCTTTTATTTTTATTTCTGAGGGCTAAAGGAACATTCATGTAAATTTGTGATTCCTCAGTGTGAAGGAATTTACCCAGTGCTCTTTTCGAACCTTGATTTTTTTTACTCGGTAAGGCACTGCTTTGCATAAATTCAGCTAGGTATGGGGCTAATATTTTATTCTTGCTCAGCTATTATAGAAAAGGGGTAAATGCTGGCATCATTCCTCCACACTGAGTTCACAGAATTCAAGGAATCACATTTTATATAAAAGGTTTGATTTGTATCATCTTGTACAACCATGTCACTAGTTGGATAGAACAAAAATGCTGTTGGTCTTACCCGAATGAATCATGCCACTACCTCTGTATATGCATTTATATTTTGCAGACTAAAAACAGGAAAAAAAAAAAAATTAAACTACAAATAGTTAATCACATTTCTGTGTCTGGTCAATCTTTTGTTTTAAAAGCCACATTGGGCCAAATTATCTGCCCATTTATATAACAGCCGAACACAATACCCATATTCAGTATTTATGCTATAGGCGGCGTGGTGGTGTAGTGGTAAGCACGTCCGCTTCACAGCAAGAAGGTCCTGGATTTGAGTCCCAGGCTCTGCAAGGGCATTTTCTTCTGACAGTCCAAAGACAACCGAACACAATATCCATATTCAATATCTACGCTATAGGCGGTACATTGGTGCAATGGTTAGCATGTCCACCTAACAGCAAGAAAGTACTCG
>JBCNYH010000014.1:11716250-11721654 GCA_039654325.1 Tandanus tandanus
GTGAGTGTGTGTGTGTGTGTGTGTGTGTGTGTATGTGTGTGTGTGTGTGAGTGTGTGTGTGTGTGTGTGTCTTGGCCCTGGGATGGCCTGGTGAGCAGTTCAGGGTGTACTCTGCCTTCTCCTGGTGTTTGCTGAGATAGGATCCAGCCTCCCTGCGACCCAATAAGATTAAGTGGTTCGGCAAATAAACGAGTGAGTGATATTTGTTTGAGACTAATGTGGCAAACAAGTACATGGGAGTCTTTCTCCTTCAAAAGATCTGTAAAAACACACCCGCAATTTTTTATGTCACTTCTGTAACCATTTAGCCATGGCTGCCCCCAAATGCACCTCAAATATAACAGCTTTGGAGTTTTAAACTCCCAGCTTGCAGGGCTCTGATAAATAAAGTAAATATGACCATCAAGCTACATGATGTCTTGAACAGAATGTTGGGAAAATTGTGAAAAGGAAATAAGTGATCACTTTACAGCATTCAGGAACATGGTACACGTGTTGGTTAATATACTCTGTAGTTGGGTAATTGCTACACTGATGAAGAAAGTGCTTGCACCTGCTTCTAATGAACAAGGAAATGAATCTTCATGGAATGCAGTGGCCCTGAACACGGGGGCTTTAGATCTGATCTGTGCATCAACAGCGTGAATGGAAAGAGAAAATCCGTGCTGCAGGCCATCGCCGTTCTTCTGTCTTCTATGCACTGTGTCTGAAAGCTGCTATTCATTTCACTGCTGGCAGAGTGTGACGTGTGTGTCAGCTCTCAGTGTGAGTTATGTTCCCTTTTCTCTGCTTCATGACAGCCACAATGAGGAGCAAAACACACGTGACATGTCTTGGCTCCTTCTCCCCACCTCCCCCTTATGCTTCCCTTCTTTGAACTTTTCAATTTGTTTCTGTGGATTTTCATCTTTCTTATACCGTCTGATGGTCTTTCTGCTGGTCTCACAGTCTCGTGGTTTTTTTCTTATCCACTCCATCTGCCAAAATTTTTTTCTCTTAATTTCCATTTTCCATTTGTTTCCTAATTATTTTCTATTTCCACTCTCATTTCCACTGTCCTTAATCATCCTCTACTAACGGTGAATGTTTGCTTCCTTATGATTACTTATCTGTTATATAGTACAGTGTGTACCTATTATTTCAAAGTTTTGTCTCAGTGCACCCCTGCCTTCTCAGCTGTGTTTCATTCCAAACAGTTCCAAAATAGCACTCACATTATTCTTTAGCACTCATTCACACTCAGTATTAACTAGAAGTAAGTACTAGAGTGTTAAAGCACCACTTTTACTGCCAAAAGCAGCAATAAAAAAGCACATAATACAATACATATAACAAAATATTCTAGTGAATTTAATCTTAAACTTATTAACTTAGGGCACGTTATCAAAGACAGCTCTAAGTAGAGTCAACTGTAGATACAAAAATATCTCGTGTGCTGTAAAGGTGATCTAAATCTGGTGATTTCCCATGAATTCAGAAATATCAATTATTGTTTTGCCTGAAAAACGAAGCTGGAGCAACTCATAGGGGTCACTAAGTGTCGTCTTGCAACGTCATCGATGTCGTCTGTGGAAATAAGCAGTTCAGGTGATACAAGACTTTCCTGAAAGACTCACACCCAAGTTATTAATACCCTAATTACCATTAAAACTAGAGATGCCACTGGCTACTGTTTTGTGAAAGTCATGTTTTTATTCAAGTATTTCTTCCGTGTATTTCAGATACTTAAGTTAAAAAAGAATTTTACAGAGGAGTAGTCTTTGAAACTTTTTGAAAAACATTAGATGAGTATCGAAATCAGCTGATGCTCCAGGTTTCAGTATCTGTTCAGTATCAGTTCAGTATCAGTAAAGAAAAATGGCATCAACGCCATGCCATCCCTGCTTTACCTCTCTACCCTTTACTGATTACAAAATAATTTATGGTGGAGTTCCAAACATTTAAGCAATGGATCATACTAGTTTCATACCGCTGTGAAAGTATAATGGGATCGAAATGGTTCATCTTTAAGCTGCTTTATAGCATAACCCACTCTGAGGTATGTATGCATGGGCAGTATAACACACTCAGAGATATGTACATAGTCACTCTTCGTATGCATGAGCTCACAGATGCTCATGATTTGCTGGGAATCACTCTAAGTGACAGAAAGGCAAGTGTATTGCATCATCCCCTCCCCTGAAAGATCAGCCAATCATTGGTCCCCAGCTGCAGATGGTTGCATGCATCAACCTGGATTTTGTCCAGAATGATAGTGATGCCCCTTGTCGATACACCACTAGGGAGACAGTTTTCCATGTTTTTAACCAAAAGTGCTATCATATAAATGTTTGAAAATTACCTATCAGTTTTCATACGTTATTTCTGAACTCTGAAATAAATCGTCTTTCTAAAATCCATCCATCTATTATCTATACCATTTTTCTGTCAGGGTCATGGGGGAAACTTGAACCAATCACAGCTGACTTCGGGCAAGAGACGGGGTACACACTGAATAATTCGCCAGTCTAGTGCAGGGCGAACACACACCCAAACATTCATTCACACTCGCATTATCAGCTATGGGTAATTTAGAGTAGCCATTTGACCTAATGTGCAAGTCTTTGAACTGTGGGAGTAAACCTAGAGGAAACCTACACAAGCACTGGAAGAACATGCAAACTCCACACATGGAGGCCCTTGTCTGAGGTTTGAACCCAGAACCATCTTTCTGTGAAGCATAGGTGTTAACTACACTTACATTTACAACAGTGGCAACTAGGTAGTACTGAACCCCCATCTTCTGAGTGTTAAACCTGAGCCACCAATGAGCCCTACTGACCCCCCCCATTTCCTTTCTTGGAAAATTACACAACAAAATGTATTATTTTTTACACATCTGCTGTCAATAACAAAGAATTTTTAGCATTTGAATGCCAGCTGAATGCCTCATGCTCACATGTTGTTGTATGGCACATAAGGAAATGTGTTTTTCTTACTCCGTACGCAGAATGTCTCCAAACCAATCAACAGTGTATGACACTCCATTATTAAAAATGTCACCATTCATATCAGGTAAGAGATAAAAGAGTTTTCATACTGGTTAGACACTAAAACCCAAACTCTAATGTAAATGTGCACCTAGACAAACAGCATTGCTGTTTACTGCTAACAACAGCAGGGAAACTGTAATGATGTGATGATACCTATTATGAAAACAATATGCTGGATTTTTCATGTGTTGCTGTGTAGGGGGTGGTAGAAAAATGTTTAAATTCCTCCTTAAATTACTTTTACTATGTAAAGCTGCTTTGTGACAATGTAAATTGTAAAAAGAGCTATACAAACAAAATTGAATTGAATTGAATTGAATTGCTGATTATCCCACTTGTCACGTGTACAGGAATAGGCTGTATCATGTATATGTTCATGCATATGTGTTAGTTAAAGGTGTGTTACGCTGCTGCTCTGAAGAAAGTTACGCAGTGTTTATGTATTTTCCATGTCTCATAGCTCTGATGTCTATTAACTGTGTTTCTGGGAATCTTGCTCTTCCAGTATGTGAAGAGAACAGGCTGGAATTTTAAAAACGCCCATAGCTTAAACAATGGGCTGAAACAGATGGTAAACATGCTGGCGGTAGGTAAGGATCAGGATAGACATGTGGCCTGTAAAGTGGGCAACTCCATTAATCCATAGTGTTCATAGTTTAATGTTAAATTGTGTGTCTTCATTAAGCATGTAATTTATAATAATAATAATAATAAAATTATAGAAGCATTGTTGCTCCTTAAAAAAACTTTTTAAACACCTGTGGCTTCTTTGAAAGCTGGAGAAAGGACTCCAGTGATTGTGTTTCATTACTATATTACGATATCGTATAATAAGTATTTACTTTTTGAAATAATGATTGTTGAATGTTCGGATTATATCAGATCAGCCACAGACCCCGATACTGAAACTAGTCTAAAAAGATTGATGGCCCTGAAAGCCGATATGATATGATCTACAAACAAAGTCCCGGTAGGTCATGTTCTGATTTTGCTTAATGGAGTATAAATGAAATTTGATCAACCAGTTGCAATATTGATATCATCATAACAATAGTTCCGCAGTGTTGCCAAGCTTGCTGGTGAACATTGCTTTTGAAGTCACTGACACAATATAAAAACAATAAAAAGTTAGTCTCCGTACTAAATAATTTATCAGAGAGGTAAATTAAGTCTTAACAAAGTAAAAATTACTAAATTAAATTACATAATTTAGTAATTCTTACTTTTTTGAGGTAAGACTTAATTTATCAGGTGGTAAGGAAGAAGAGCGGTGCAGAGAAATGACAAGAAATACAACAATAGTGTTTGTGTCTTTGGAGGTTAAAGAGATGCTGTTACAGTGCTTTAGCCTATGCATCTTCTTCTTCTTCTTCTTCCTCCTTTTTAATTTTTTATTTTGTTTTATTTTTTTATTTTTACATATTTGTAATAATGAGGAGCGCAGGTGAGCTCCAAATGCACACATGAGCAGATACATAGACTAAAGCACTGTAACAGCATCTCTTTAAACTCCAAAGACCCAAACACTAATGTTGTGTGTCTTGTCATTTCTCTGCACCGCTCCTCTTCCTTACCACCTCATAACTATTAAACTTGATCAACATCTTCAAGCAGGAAGAAGTTTGCCAAAGAAGTGACACCCAGTGGCCCTCATATGAGAACCCTGCAAGGACATACACACAATGTAGTTGGAAGAAAATTTGATGTCCTCATATGAGGACAGTGGGGTCTCAAGAGGTTAACCCCCATTCAGGGTTTTAGCATATTCATTTATTTATTAATTCATTAATTTGTCGAACAGCCTAATTCTACTAGGGTCGCAGGGAGGCCGTGCACAGCTCGCCAGTCTATCGCTGAGCCAACACACACAAACTTTCACACTCACACCTAGGGCAATCTGGAACTCCCAGTTAGCACAATGTGCATGTCTTTGAACTGTGGGAGGAAACCAGAGTTCCCAGAAGAAACCCACAAAAACACGAGGAGAACGTGCAAACTCCACACAGAAATGCGCTCACTGAGACCGGGACATGAACTCAGGACCTTTTTGCTGTGAAGCGGGCATGCTAATCATTTTGCCACTGTGCTGCGTAGTTGTAGTATATATTATACAGAAACATAAATAAAAGCAAACTAAAATGACATAGACGGTTCAGGTGGGCATGCTCCTAGCTACTAGAGATGTGTAGCCAATGCTGACTTTTGAGCCTATTCATTCAGAGTTCAGTGCATAGTACACATAAATGTAGGTAATCCATGCTCCATAAAGGTGTGTTTTAACACATTTTAAGTTTTAATTAAATTCAATTCAGTTTTATTTGTATAGCGCTTTTTACAATTGACATTGTCACAAAGCAGCTTTACATAGTAAA
>JBCNYH010000014.1:11738431-11748489 GCA_039654325.1 Tandanus tandanus
TCTTTTACATGCCTCTCACCACAGACAGTGAGAGACATGGCTGGCCTTTGATAACCCAGTTAGCTGCACTGGGGGTGTTTCAATTACTGATTATAAAAAAAAAGACTTAATGCACATTAGTGGTGGCAGCCATCTTGGTGAGACCACCTTGCTGTAAGCTCTCAAAATGGAGCTGATGGACAAAATACATAAATTAATATACCTGTATAATGTTTTCACTGATATCTGTAATTAATTAAAAAAAAAATTTAATAAAAAGCGCTGCATAGATGAAATAAAAAAACAAAAAAACAACAACAACAACAACAAAAAACCAATGGGTTAAAAATGAAATGTACACCTTGGATGTAAGTGTTTCCATTTTCTTTATCTTTGTTGTACGCTCTTTGCGTATAACTTTGAACATTAAAGTGGTCTCACCAGAAGGTACCAGGCTGGCTTCAGGTTTTGCCACATGCAAACAATAGAATACACGATCCAGTCACTTTCACTTTCTGAGGTCCGTGGTTGACACAAGTGGAAGGTGTGGCTACTGCTTGGCTGAAGTGAAAACCTGCATCCACACCAGCTCTTTGCGGATAAGTTTGGATCAGTCCAATTGCATTGGGGACATAATGCATTTTTTTGGGGGGATATTTAATACTCATGTGCTTCTTTACCACTGGCCAGGTAAACACAAAATGTATGTGTCACATCTATTCCACCCCAGTAGAAATGAGTGTTCTGTATTTACATTTACAGCATTTAGCAGACGCTCTTATCCAGAGCGACTTACAGAAGTGCTTTAAAGTCACTAACAGTGAATATATTCTTATACTGGTTTGTCAGGACACAGACTAAGTATACCACCAGTCAAAAACTCAGTGGATATTAATTAATTTATATTACAGATAATATATTATATTATTTATATTCATTTATTATTTCAGCTTAACCTGTTTAACAAAGGGGATACCTGAAAAAATAATCTTATACTTTTCTGCTAGCTAACTTTCATTTATACAGTGAATGTGCACTAAATGTTTTAAATGGGTATGTAACAGTAAGATATAAACATGCTGACATTAAACTTTTAACAGACTTTATCTTTATGACTGCCAGTACACTTTAGTTGGGTACATTCAATGTGTGAAAGGCAAATACCCTACAGAAGCTGATATGTGATATAATGGTCAGAAATTGGTTAGATGTGCTTTGTTGTTTAGCATTATGGCAAGGTTAGCATTATTGCCTTCTATTACTGTATGTATATGCATAACACGCTTCATGCATGCTGGATTGAGTTCCCCATTGAAAAAAAAGTTTGTCCCTACCCAGCACAAATGTCAAACTCTGCCTTTGTCCTATACCCCTTTGATTATTAAAATTAAACGTAATTTTTTTGTAAAACAATCTATATTTTTGTGTAATTAATGTAATGTATTAATGTGTAAATGCAGGTAGAATTGATTTAATGTTCCAATGTTTCAGTTTATAAGCTTGAGTTATTTGTACTATTGTCTTTCATTGTGATGACAGAGACATTCTATGGGCTGGTCATAGCTGAGTTTAAATTTAGCTTCAAAATGAAAACAACATAATTAACAACCTGCTGTGACGCACCCACGCAGGCCATGGAAAAGGACAATAGACAGTGACGTAGAAGAAAACAATAAGTAGAATTAGCTCGCTGAGCAGCTGGAGGTATTGGAAAGTATTCTTATATGGGATGTTAAAAATATTTGGTTACAGGCAAAACAATACCAAATTGATAGGGATCCATCAAGTAATTAAACAGGGTAGGTTCAGTAACCTAATACTTTGTGGATGACTATGTGCACAGGTTATGTGAGAACAGCTTTGGCAGTACCAGCTACTCAGTATGAGTTACATGTAAAATGCTTTGTCATGACTACTTCTGTTTATGTTTTTAATGAAATGCAGCAACACAAGGAAACATTTTCATGCTACGTATGTGTACCTCGGTTCTGTTTGTGCACTGTTTTACTTGATTTTAAATAACTTGGTGACAATAGAACAGCATTCAAAAGGAAATGAATATTTTGCTTGGCAGTTTTCAATTGCACAACTGGTTGGGTTTCACTGTTGTAATGCATCACGATAATGATAGCATGTCATAATATTGGCTGTTCCCAAAGAAAATGTTTAGTAAATAGTTAGGGTGTGTCAGGATATTAAATGGCTTACATAACCAAAGTTTCCTGCAATGATTAAGACCTTTGTTAGTTTTATCTTATCTGCCTGTCTGAAGTTACATCCAGTATAAGTCAGGAAGTCGCCTCTCCAGATTCCAACGATCAAACATCTAATGATGACCATCTATGGAAATATATCTCTGTGCTCTACTGATTCAACATAAAGACACCATATTACAGAGCATGGCAGTGATATCGGGTCTTTGAAGCCGCCTCAGTGTGATTGACTGGCGTGTACTCTTTCAAAATTCCTCAACCTATTCATATTTGTTTTGTCTCAACCTGAGAAGTCTTTCTCCTGAGTGATGTCTGAAGTGAGGCACAGTGAAAGGCTTCATTGTTCTTGTGTCCCTGATATTATGATATATTGTGTATGCCATGTTGCTGTGCCTAGTAAATCATTTTGCTGTATAAAGAGCTTAGTATACATTCAGAATTGTTAGGAGAAATATTTTTGCTGTTATTATTTATAACTAAAATTATTTATATTTATTTATTTAGTGTGTATTAGTGCAATTTAGTCGGTTGGATTTTTGCAGGAAGAAAAACAATATGGGAAGTAAAACAGAATAAGGCACAGCTGCTACAGGAACCCAATTACATGGGTAATAAAGTATGTGCTCATTGGGGAAAAGGGAATACTACTTCCTGAATTTGAGAAAACGTCTGGATTTCATTAAACCTTCATTCACATAGATGAGATTAAGAGAAACAGACTGTCTGATAGAAAAAAAATGCACAAGTCTGGCTGGATTGGTCTCTAAAGCAAAATAAAAATTGAAAATGAAATCTATGTCTATTCAATGCCTTTATCTCTTATTTGATTATATAAATATTGTGTTTTGCTGACATTGGCATGTGTCTGTGTGTGTGTGTGTGTGTGGTTCGGGGGGTTGACACAGGGGTGTCTTTGAAAATCCCCATGGAGTAAAAGAAAACTCAAAATTAACCTATTTGACTTTCTTTGTTGTCTGTACTAATTTAGCTGACTAGTAGAATCTGAATATACAAAAAATAATAAATGATTAATAAAAATAGTAACTTTACTTTTAAATGTCCATATTTTTAGCATATATCTTGTATCTGAAAACTATAGTATACATTCAAAAATATTTAAAGCTACATACATAATTGGACCTTAAGAACTACTGAAGTGCTGTATACATTAAAAGTGCACAACATGCAGCTTGATAGGTAAGATGATGTTACACAGGGTATAAAACCTTTCGAGAGATCACTGCCTCCTTAACCCTGGGTTTACACTGGGGCACGATGTCTGTAATCTCAAAAAAGCTTGGAGTGCCACGATTTATGAGCACGCTTGGGGTATAAAAAGGAGGCAGGGTGCATCCAAGAGAGGAAACATGAAGAAATCGTGTTTCCAAGTTCACCAAGGTCTGTTATATTCTTTTATGTTCTGTTAAGGTCTGTTAAAGTCTGTTAAGCTCTACTGCACTCTACTACGATTCCCACATTCTGGTGTCAAATCGTAATACATTGTAATAACCGCAGCAAAATTCTAATATTTTGCCACAATCAGCGCGCTCATCACGAATTCATCAAGTTCCCTCAAGTTCATCGCGATTTGATCCCATGATTCCCCATGCTTATCACAATTCTCTCAAATCATGGAGTTCACAGATATCGTGCCCCAGTGTAAACCCAGGGTTAGGAACTTATGTAACTCAAATTAAAAACAAGTTTAGACACAGTTTAGATTAACACAGTGTTCTTGAGAACATACATTGTGACTGCATATCAACACACCTGGTCCCAGTGATGGTTAGTTTTCAGTAATAATACTAATTTCAATTATCTGTAAACACAAGTGGCTTAAAGTCTGACATGTGTTATGCTGCAGGACAGCAAGATGGTCAATGGCACCTGGATGAAGAAGAATTGCCTCATGCAGAGAGAAAGACCTCCAGGTCGAGAATCACCTGCAGAGGAGAAGGTACGAGCACCAGACACGGCAATATAATGACACTGTTTGGTCTCAGAGTAGGTATAGGTTTAAAGATATAAAGGCACGCCACTAGGATGTGTAGGATGTGATAAAACTCAGACGCTGAGTGTAGTCTTTAAATACAGATGTCAGTTTTTGAAGTGTTTAACAGTCTGGTTTAACAGTCTTATTGTTGCTTATGAAGGCAAATCAGACAAACTGTGAGCATTATTTAACATCTACTATATTAATAACTGCTTAAGAATTGTATGCATCTCTATTTGAAGTCCTGTTTCCCAACACTAGACTTCCTCGGTTTGTTATTCATTAATCCAGATGCAACTGAAATGGTTTAAATAGAATCAGGACTGAATTAGTCCTGGTTTAAGCATCCCAGTGGATTTTAAAGGTCATTTAGGTGTTTCTTGATTACACCATTGTATTGTATTGTTTTTTTTTCTTTTTAAAATAGCTGTGTATATTAGATGGATTTACAAAGAGTAAACTTATTTTAAGGCTAGCATTCACGTCAGAGGTAATAAAAATGTACTGATAATAAATAATCTCATAGTAATGAGCAACGTCATCAATACTGGGAAAATGGGTGAATTCATTATGGGGGTGAGATCAGAATGCATTCCAATCGTTGTTCGTTCGTTTAAATTAAATGATGCAACAGTTTAAAAAGTTTTTTAAAAACTTCCCTGGAATCACCATTTGTTTTCTCTTTCTTTCTCGAACCCACATCAGCAGGCGGTTCTCAAGAACTGCATGTGTTTGTAGCTGTTTTAGTTGGCATGGCACATAATTTTTTTACTGTACATTTCCTGGCATTCATTGTTTAGATTCTGAGGTAGCATCTATACAAGGTAGAAAATGGCCTATTCACACAGACAGTTTCCACAAACACGATTATTAGATTTTCTATTGTTAGATGTTCCATCCATTCATTTTCTTTTCAGCTAATCTGTCATGGCTCGCAGGCTTCTTAGAGTTTATATATATTTACTGGCCTTTAATGTCAACGATAACAGCACTCCAAGTTATTAGTGTTATTTTTCATGAATTATAACATGTTACTGGCTATGTGTATTCAGCTCAGTGCAAAACTTTGCATACCCTTAGGTCAAACATTAACAAACAAAGAAATATTGTTCTAAATATGGTTGAGGTTCTGTGGCATTGTTTAAGTAAGGTGGGGCTTTCCATAAATAACAAAAAATGATCAGGAAGTGTTAGTGTATAGTACAATACATTAAAATATAACAACAACAACAACAACAACAATAACAACAAAAACAACAACAACAACAACAATAATAATAATAATAATAATTAATTAAAGATAATAATAAAGATATCACTAGTCACTAATAACTTGAACACTCACCTTTTGCCTTCTATAATGACCCCCAACTTTTGGATCCTTTTAGCTGATATTTGCTTCAATTATACCTAACATATAGCCTATATTATAGCTTTAACTTGAATTATAGCAGGGGTGTCAAACACATTTTTACTGAGGGCCTTATCACTCAATTTAAAGGTGATTGAGGGCCGAACAGTCACTGAACATCTATTCTAAAAGGGCAATCATGAAATCTGCATGGCAAAATGATTCGTTTAGGCGTTTGAACTCTTTTTCTTTATTCACTTGCATTTACTGACAACACTTAAGAAACAAGCTAGCATGCAATCTTTCTTGAATCATGATTAACTAGCTGTCTACTTGAAATAGGCTGCTGCCACCTGGTGGATGGATGATGAATTAGGTTTCACGATAATGGTCGATGCAAAGAAGGTTCGATAATTAAATTCTCTGAAAGCTCTTGCAGGCCACATAAAATGAGTTGAAGCTGGTGTTATAAGAGTAGTGAGGCTCTGTAAAGCGCTGAATCAACTGAATCAGTAATAGTAAACAAATCAGTGGATCAGTAATATATAAATAAATCTCCTGCATTTGCCGACGATGGTCTGGAGTGAAAGCAGGAAAGGTTAACGCGGAGTTTTTTTTTAACTGCCTTTCACTTGCTGATTTTTGGATTCATTTGTATCACCCGTCTTGTTATTTTCACTATCATTTTAACGAGTTTATGTTGCGTGCTCTCGTAGATGTTTGATGTTGATTTGCTCAGTGAAAGTTTGTCTGCCTACCTGAGTTACACTGTGTTTTTTTTATTCTGTTTTGAGTCTGACCAGTGATGTACGAGTCTCTATTTTTTGGGTTTCAGTTTTGTTAGTAATAATAAATCTGTTTTGTTTATTGGTGACACAGCAGCCTTATTGGGTTCCCCTTGGTGGCACAGACACGTGACAACGTCATGTTCTATAATTATGGGACTCCGCTATGAAAAAAACCTACATGAAATACATTTAGCAAGTGAGAGAATTGTGGTGGAAACAAGTGTTTATTTTAAGCCAGGCACATAACTGTTATTCTATATTATTTACTAAATGCATTGTTGTCCATCACATTCTCCTGATGACCTCACAGTCTTCACAAACATTGATATATATATATAAAATCACTCAGAATCATTCTATGTTTGTCAGCTGAGAACTGAATTGAGACAGAGACTGCAGCAGTGAGTCTCTCTCTCTCTCTCTCTCTCTCTCTCTCTCTCTCTCTCAACACTATCAACTGTACTACTGAAACACTACACCAACTCTTCGAATGTTGTATCAGTGCCTGTTCACTAAATCCCATATCTGATCACTCAGCAACACTGCACAACCCCCCCCAAAACAAAACATCCGAGCATGTGCACGTAGCCGCCTTTTCTTTCTCACCAGCAAAATTACACAGTTCCTCTTATTTACACAGGTGTTTTGAGTATGTGCACACCACACAAGGACACACGCATATTTGTGCACACTTTGTTCTCACATGGCATAAACTATAAACAGAACACCCACGTTCACCCTTGCTGTTAACCATACACACACATATGTATACACACACACACACACACACACACACATACACAAACGGAAATCTGACCTCTGTGACTTTGTCTTTCTCAGCACTCTTACAGTGGGAGCAATGGAGAAGTTGCTGAGCGAGATGCGCTGCCGGGTCTCAGGGTCTACGGCGGGGTGCCACAGGAAGTGATGGCTCGCGAGCGGCCTGCCAATGACCTGAGAGATGAGATGAGGTACATCAAAGAGGTGAGTGCAGATACAGAAACGAGGGATGTAAACTTGTAAGGAGTCATGGTAGGGAAAAGAGACCTTGTTTAGCCCTGAAACATTCAAAATGTCCCCCTTATATAAGACTGCCTCTGAGTGCTAAAAGGAAATTACATCATACTTTAGGCCTCAGTCATGCTACATTCTGGGCCCTGGTCATTACATCCAGGCTTGATATACTGTATGCATAATGTGTGATGGTTTCATTTCATTTTGCCATTGCCATTAATGTTTTAATTGATTGCCGTCAATTTTTAATATTTAAAATTGTATACAGACCTGTCAGTAATTAAATAATTACTGATAAATAAAATCTCCTAGTTTCTTTATTTCAAGCTTTGACTGCATTTTTCATGTCAGTGGTATTATACTGCAACATAACAAATGTAAAATTTCCCTGCAATATTACAATATAATTGTGGGAAATCATTTATCTTGTAGGTACGAGACTCTTTGGAGAAGGTCAGAGAACGGATGTACAGTCAGTTTGGAGGAATGCAACAATCAATGCAAAAACTCTCACAAGACTTAAGGGTAAGTCTATAAAGAAGCAAGAATACTACTGAAATGTCTTTGAAAAAGTCTGTGAGCTCATGATAGGTGTTCCAGCTGAAGGATATCTATCCATCCATATTATCTGTAATGCTTTTTCAGTCAGAGTCACGGTCAAGCAAGAGTCAGTCCCAGATGACTTAAGACAAGAGGTCGCCAATCTTTTGAACGGCTAACATAATGACAAACAACCACTCACATTCACACTTCTGGACAATTTAGAGTGGCGAGTTGACCTAACATGTATGTCTGAACTGTGGGAAGAAACCGGAGTACCTGGAGGAAACAAACCCCTCATATTAAATTCAATTCAGTTTTATTCGTAAAGCACTTTTTACAATTGACATTGTCACAGCAGCTTTACACAGTAAAAACATTTGGTAAATAATTAAAACTACTGATTTTAAACATTTCTCTACAAACCCTACACATCCCTAATAAGCAAGCCTGTGTCGACGGTGGCAAGGGAAAACTCCCTCAGACGACAAAAGAAGAAACATTGAAAGGAGCCAGACTCAAAGGGGAAACCCATCCTAATTTGGGTGAAACCAGATAAAAATACAAACCATTTTCCACCGTAGTTTAACATGAAGTCTGGCTGGTTATCTTATAACTGTAATGGTAATTATAGTCCTAAATCATTTCAGTAAGAGTGTTTATATCAACAGCCATGGAAAGATATCTTCAAAGTTTCTGAGGGTATATTTAGGTCCACATGGATCATCATTACCAGGAGAGAGGGGCTTCTAACATGACATAGAAGTGCCCTTGTTGAGATTCAAACCCAAAACCTTCTCACTATGAGGCAACAGTCTTAACCACTGAGCCACCGTGCTGCCCTGTATAGGGAGTCTGCATCATGTAGCATAAATTCAGCACAAAGTGCAGTATTGTTTATCTCAGTAGGCTACATTTAAGATTACATAGTGTCCAACAGCTTGCTGTGACTGTGTGTGTTACAGATGGCTAACTCACATAAGCGCTATTTGGAAGCTGAAGTAAAAACGGGGAGAGCAGCCCTCGACAGTTTTGATCAGATGAACAGCTCGCTCATATCAGCCAACCTGGACTTGCAGGTATGTAATCAGGAACAACACCCACTCTGCTGGCATTTGATAGTTGCTTTAGGAATTGCCTAAAAAGTGAACGAGAAAGAAAGTTTAACTAGATGAACTTGTTTGGTTAGCTATTACTGAGAAAAACACACAAATGCAAAACATGAACGGCTTTGTTGATATACAGCACTCCCACAACCTAATTCCCTGCCAACCCAATACCTAATGTGCAGAGTATCTTTCCAAGGTGTGTTACTGAGAGTGTGTTTGGTGTGTGCTTGGTGTAGAAGTCACTGCTGGATAGTTGTCACGGCCGTGTGGGAAACAGGGAAGAGATGAAAGCGCTGCGCAGTTCCTTCGAAAAGGCTGAGGAGAGACTGAGGGAGAGGGAGAGACAGCTGGCTACTGCCTATGCTGAAAACCGCATGCTGAAACAACAGGTAGTGTCCACACACACACACACACACACACACACACACACACACACACACACACACACACACACACACACATTATCTTATAATATTTTCCCAGTTTGCTTGCTCAGGATTGCTTTAATTAAGTCACGTTATGGTATATTCTATCCTTGTGGGGGCACAATGCATTTCCTAGCCTCTTTCCCTAAAACTTTAACCATCACAACTAACCCCAACCCTAATCCTAACCTAAACTCAATCCTAACCTAAACTTAATCCTAACCTAAATTTAATTCGAACCTGAATCCTAAAAGCAAGTCTTAACTTTCAAACAGCCCTCTGAAGAAGTGAGGACCAGCCAAAATGTCCTCACTTCCCAAAAAATGACCTCACTCTTTTATTTAAAAATGTAATCCTGTCCACAATATGTAACAAGCACACACACACACACACACACACACACACACACACACACACACACACACACACACATTTCAACTATGGAGTGTAAATAGGGATCAATACTGATTCACTTGCATAAACAAAATACAACATGTTGTCTTTATGGATAATAATTCAAATCTACATTCCGACTTTATTACATACTTATGTTTCCATTGGTTTCTGCATGTGTGTGTGTGTGTGTGTGTGTGTGTGTGTGTGTGTGTGTGTGCGTGTGTGTGTGTGTGTGTGTGTGTGTGTGTGT
>JBCNYH010000014.1:11756497-11806084 GCA_039654325.1 Tandanus tandanus
CAGCTCCATCCCCACAACGTTACTGGCCTTGCGGATCAGTTTGTTCAGTCTGTTTGCGTCTGCAACCCTCAGCCTGCCGCCTCAGCATGCAAAAGCATAGAGAATGGCACTGGCCACAACAGACTCATAGAACATCCTGAACAGTGTCCGATAGATGTTAAACGACCTTAGCCGCCTCAGAAAATAGAGACGGCTCTGGCACTTTTTGTAAGCAGATACACGTGTTCCAACGTCCCAGTACTGTTATGTAAATTATGAGCACTGTTCGAACTCAAATCGACCAATAAAACTAGTGGTGAGGAATTAAGTGTCATATAATAATAAATAACTTTCAGAGGGCATTGAAATTTAACAGGGTAGAATGGATCTTGTGCTTACTCCCGGAGTGTGACGCAGGACGCACCCTGAATGGGAAAACATCACAGGACAGCATGCACACCGGGGATGTTATCCACCATGCCACGTATCACCCTGTATGTGGTGGATCATTGGTGGTGGCTTCTTCTCATGTTCCAGGACATTTCAGCCCAAACCTTTTCATCTCTGCCAGGAGGTTCAGATTCAGATGAGTCAATGTTACAGCCAAATAAGCAAAAAATTGTTAAAGAATACCCACAAAATTAAATTTTGCATTGACTACCTCAGTTGGAACATTGAAATAGTTGAAACATGGTGTTTTTGAAAAAATATCAGCTTATATGCATTTTTGCAGAATTAAAATAGTATAAAATTGCATATATTACAATAGCTATGAAACAAAAATTTCAGATATGTAAGAAATTTATATTTTGTTCTAAATTGCCCCTAGGTGTGAATGTGAATAGTTGTGTTTTTGTTGGCCCTATGATGGTCTGGCGAGCTGTTCAGGGTGTACCCCACCTTCGCCCAGTGTTGGCTAAGATAAGCTCCAGCCTCCCCGCAACCCTAGTAGCATTAAGCGGATTGACAAATGAGTGAGAGAAGTTTCAGTTGAACGATCGAGAGGTTTGCTACTTCTTGTTTCAAGACGTCCATAAACACCTCCACCTGGAGGAAAAACTGCCTCAAAACAGAGCTCACAAAGTTGCCAAAACAATACAATAATATTAAGTAGATTTCTTACTTGTTTTTGTTTGTTTGCTTCCTAAAAATGTACTAAAACGCCTAAAAATAATTCCTATACATTCTTTTGGATGTAATGTTGGATATATAGAAATAAATATTATTTAAAATGACAACATCCATTTATATAACATTATAATGAAGTGTCTTTTATTTTGAAATTAATTGTTACAGCTTTTTTTTTTTTTTTATCACAAACTTCACTTAAAACGTATGAGTAGCTGATTGGATACCTTTATTATGAAATATCTTTTATTTTGAAATTAATTGTTACAGCTATATTCGCAAAGTTCACTGCAAACGTATGAGCATCTGCTTGGATACCAAACAGCTTCCTAGTCCCTTTTTCTGTGCACTTTCCAGGGTCGAATACAGCATGATATACATCCTATCTAGTGCACTATCTTATCATTACTTAGTCATTTGGAGCTCGGCTCTGTTAAGTCACTTTGCCTGGGAGACGGTCTGTGGTTTAGCTGCGGAACTCGGTGTGTTTAGCTTGCTAGCCATATGTTTCCCTGGTAGAGATGGATGTTTTAGAGAGATTCGGGACATGAATGAAATAGCTGTAGTAGTTTTAACTTATCATCTGTATTTAAAGTTTGTGTTTGGTTTAGTTTAGGTAGCTACAATGGAGCGCCAGGGTTTAATCGGTGATCTCGACAGTAAGAGTAAAGAGCAGCTGTGTGAAATACTGTCCCGACAGGAAAAGTTACTCAGCAATAAGTAAGTAACGGTGGGACGGTGTGTACAGTTTACTGTCTTTAGTTTCAGTGTTTATTAACCGATACAGTGAGATTTTCACTGCTGGGTCTCGTTATTAAGCTCTAGAGGAGGTTGTGATGATGATGATGATGATGATGATGATGTTGTTTGTAGAGATAACTCCTGCTTTGGTCTCAAGGGATCAAACCCTTTTTGTGTCTGTTTACTTTCTTAATATAATATAAAACACGAAGGAAAATCAGCTGAAGTGAGGATGAACACGATAAAGCACGCCGTGTTGCCTGCTCTTTTCAGAGGAAGGTGTATAAATGAGGAAGGATCAAACGGTAGCAAGGTGTCCCCGGATGACGTCACGCACTAATTAGCATGTTTAGCAAACCGCTTTGTGACGTCAAATTCACGTGACCGGTAGTAGCAACCTGTTCCGTGGGGGGAAAACATTGATTTCACTCAGTGACCCTAAAACATTTTAATTGCGTTCAAAACATGTAGTTAAATTTCGACTCCAGTATTAGTACTATTTGAAACGGTAGGCCCGTGACAAAAATCAACTCACTAATGAGATTTAGGACCCCTAACTTCCCTGGATTCACTGATCCACCTGTTGATAGTAATTCGCTATTAACTACTTACTACATCTTCACCCACTTTGTGGCAACACATGAAACTTCAGCTGAATGTTTTTCTTTACACTGAATGTACAGCCCACTGCACAGCAACTTTTTGGCATGATGAGTGTGTAAGTTTAGCAATAGAGTGTAAAAATTCATAGACATGTTAACCTGGGTAGCTTGTTTTTCCCCCACCAAAATGGCCGACAAGTTACCACTGCCGGTCACGTGATTGTGACCCGGATGTCTGACTGCAAGAATGGGACAGAATATACTGCCCTAATAATAATAATAATAATAATGAAACATCATCAGATAACATATTAAAAAAGAAAAGCTGTGAAAAAAAACAGGATATGTTGTTTATGTATCTGTTATTTCTAATTAATAAACTTAATCACGCTTCATTTAAAAAATAGCTATTACATTTTTTTTCTTAAGTTATTTAAATGGCACATGATGTACTTGTTAACTTGTCCATCTCACAGTAAGAAGGTCTTGGGTTCGAGTCCTAGCAAGAGCATTTCTATGTGGAGTTTGCTTGTTTTCTCTGGGTATTCCTGTTTCCTTCCACAGTTCAAAGACATGTGCGTTAGGGTAATTGGCCCCAGGTGTGAGTGTGAATAGTGTGTGTCGCCCAGCGATGGATTAGCGGGTTGTTGAGGGTGTACCCCGCCTTCGTCCAGAGTCGGCTGAGATGCAAATGAGTGTCTGAGAAAATATTTAAATAAGATTTTCCGAACATGAAGAAATGAACCATGAAATGTGTTACGTTTCATATCGATCAAGCCAATAATCTTCTCTTTCAGATGCCATCTGTGGCAATTTTTAAGGAAGCATTTCTAATTGTGAAACAGTGACAGAGCTTTTAAATACTGAATGCACAGTGACATATCAAAAGTAAATACACACCGTCATTTTTGAAATGCTTATATCCAGATATGCGTATACATAGTGGCCATGTTGATAGAGATCCCTCACAGCGGTACTCCGACTGTTCCTCTGCAACATCAGTTGCCGTACAACCTGTCAGAGGGTCCAGGATGTGGTTAATTCCATGCCTTTACTGATGAATTGTACAGTCACTGTGTTAACTGTGGCAAGAGGAATCGCAAGGTTTTGTGCGGTCTGACACTGGATAAGTCCACCCTCAGACTGACCCTCAATACACCGTCTTTGAAAATCAGACAACTCTTTTGCTCCTGGTGTTCACGGTATTGTTATTTGCTATAAACAATTTATATACTGTGACCGAAAATGTAAAAAATTTATATTTTGATAGGTTTGATCAAATGAGTCTCACAGATAAAACTCTGTAATGAGGGGCGTCTAATTTCTTTTGTTGTCTCTGTATAATATATCGTAGGAAAAATTTCTTAATAATGTTTTATTTAGATAACCTGGCTACTGAAGCTGGACGGAGAAAATCGAAACCAGCTCGGAATAAAAGTGTATAATCAATGGTCATAACTGGATTTTAAATTTTGTGGTGGTGGGGTTCATTTCTGAACATTAAAAACATGCTTCTCTTCATGAGAAATACTGGCACATGGCTAGTGTGGTACTGCAAATAATACAAACTATTGCATGAAATAAATAAATTAATTAATAATGTCTTTGTAGGCGGTTTGTTCAAACCCTTCCTGACAAAGGAAAGAAGATCCTTGAGTTTTTGGAGAAAGTCCGCACTGCTCTAGCAAATAAGGAAGAAGAAGAGACGAAGCAGGCCAACTTGACCTCCGTGCGGACAGGATTTCAGGCCCGATATCAGCAGGCTTTTACTCAGCGCCAGCATGTCGTCTCCAGTCGTGTACATGCTGCGAGATCAAGGCTTAAAGAGAACGAGGACTCAATGAACACCGAGCCAGTACACGAGATGGATGCTCCGAGGAGAGCGGATAGTGAGAACCGCTCAGAGTCCATCTGTATAGAGAACACTGTCGGGAGTGAGACCACATCTGGAGACACAGCATCATTGCAGCATGCAGGCAGAGCTAACGACACAGATCTCACGGCGGCATTTGAACGGGTCACTTTATCTGAAGAAAGCGCTGTTCCTTCTACAACCTCGACTAGAAATCCTTCCTCGGGTTCACAGCAGCAGAAGAAACCACATTACATCGGCGTGTTGGAGCGATCAGATGAAAATGTGACTAAACCTCGATTCAGACCTAATCAGTGAGTAAAGGTTTATGAGGTATACTTTTCTCTTTGATATACTCTGGCAGTTAGTTTGATATAGGCACTTGGAATTAATGTCCACTTTTGAATTCGCTGATGACATCATCATTTCTAAGCTTCCACTTCAGGTCCCCTATGAATAATAGGGGGTTTTTTTTGTCTAGTATCCATAAATTGCAAAAATACGATATAGCGATCTGATTGGGCACCGCGTGTTTACTGAAGGGTGCTGTGTTTACTACCGATTAGCGCACTAGTCTGAGGTTTATGGAGATATGATTTGGCGAGGCTGGAGTGGAAGAAATTGAGTGTCCTGCACAGAGCCCTGACCTCAACCCCACTTAACACATTTGGGATGAGCTGGAATGCTGACTACATACCAAGTCTCCTCACCCGACATCAGCGCCTGATCTTACGAATGCTCTTGTGGCTGAATGAACACAAATCCCCACAACCACCCTCCAAAATTTCAGGGAAAGAGTTCGAAGGGAACAGTAAAGGGACTGAGTCTTTAAAGGCATGCTCATTAAGAACATATATGTTTGATTATTTAGGTTTCTACATGATTTTGGTAATAAAGTGTATGTTTTATGGGAATTTCAGGCATATATCAGTAACAAGAACGACTGGACTTGGTGGATGAGGCACTTCCTTGCCTTTTTTATGTTATAATTCATTTGTTTATGCTATATTTATAGTTATTTGTCTTTATTACAGTTCTTTCCACTACTGACACTGCTCTATATCTTATGTGTATCAGACTTCCAGTGAAGTCAGCCTCTCCGTCTCCTGGTCAGTCCCCTGGAAGCATTACTCCCCTCAGTACTGAGGCCCGGAGACAGAGGGACAGGAAGCACCTTGATGACATCACAGCTGCCAAGCTTCCTCCACTGCACCACAGTCCTGCACAGTTACTGTCACTGGAGGAATCTGTCACGCTCCTCAAGGAACAGACAAAGAAGCATCAGGTACGACTGCTAAGCTGTTCGTATAACTATACAACCACATCAGAGGCTGTTATTGAGTCCTTTATAAAGCAGTACACTTTAACTGTGTCCAGCGACATGTCTGTGAATCTGGGTTAAAAGGTGTGGCACCGCTTTGGGATTATGGCGTCAATTTGCGTTGCATTGCAACAGTTTCTGAATAGCGTTATTGTGCTGTGGTGTATTTGAGGGATACTTACACTGGGACGTATTAATAAAATTAATAAGCATTGCTTAGCTCTAATACAAAGATTATTAATTGAGGATTAATTAAGCTTATGGTTTATCCAGGAGATTATATTCAAGTTTTTTTAATTGAGAATATTTATATTCGGTCATTACCAAAAAGACATAAGTCATCGTTAGCCTCTTTCCCACAGTCGGGCGAGGGCAAGCCAAGGTCATTACTGTCTCTGTTGGCACTTTTGGGGCTTGGTGGTGCTTACTTTGGGCAACTTTGAGGCGAGAAGCCCAAGGATTTTTCCCAGCGGTAAGCCATTGGGGCCAACTGGGGCATAAAGCTGGGTTAAGGTTTAAGGTAGTGTCTTTAAGGCCACTGGACACACTGATGTAAACATTTAGCTCCATGGTATCTTTGTAATTTGTATATGTATTTGTAGGTATTTATAAGAATATTTGTATAGAAATTATGCTAAGTGCTAGCCAGTTACACCAGCTGACCTGAGCTAGCTGTTATGCCAATCGTGATCCATTATTGGTGTAAATAAAGACACATGTAGCAGTACAAAAATTGAGTGTTGTATTTTATTTAGTTACCTGTTAGTAAATAGATCAATTAAAAAAAAAAAATCTATTTGTGTCCACCTGCATTGTTGATGGTCTCTTTGCAACGGTACTATCTAGTGTTAGGTGGTGCAGGTGCCTTTTACAGCAAAGTAGTGTTTTGTGGATTGGTAAACTACTGAGCCGTCTGCATGGTAATAGAACACAAACATGCTTTCGGCTTGAGACATAAAGCCCCAGGCTATAAGCCACAGGAATTCATGACGTAGCCCTGGCTTGCCACCGAACGATGGCATTGATGACAGTGGCATTTGGGGTCATTTATTTTAGATTGTTATTGTTATATTTTTAGTTTTAACCTTGGAAGTTATTGTGTGGAGGTTATTATACACACATTCATAAAATGTTATGAAATCTGAAGTGTCAGTCTGTTGTTTTAACTTTTGGAAAGCGTGTTTACTGCATCTGTTTCTTGTAGCAAAGTGAAATTAAATGTTCTTCAGCTGATGGTGGTCCATTTGGAATCAAAATGACTATAAAGCACTCCTTGGATTCAGTTTACTTACGAAGCCTGTATGCCAGCCAAAGAAATGGTTTTAATCAGATTTACAGTTGCAACACTGTTTTGAAGCACTGTGTGCACTCTCCAAATGTCATGAATGTGCTGTTACACTAGTATACACTGTACCAAAGGAGCAGAACAGTCTTGATGAGACGACCCATCATGATAGAGTCTCTTTTTCTTGTCACATATAACCTTTGTCACACTGGTAGCATTGCTCCTATTTATTGTCATAAATAAAAAAAAAATCTTTAAAAAAAATCTTTTTTTTTTTTGCAATATTTGATCTGTTTAATTGATCTGTTATCTGAATAATTGATCTGTTTGCAAAGTTATGCTATGAGTACACTAAGTACAGCATGCACTGCTGACTCCTGTAATAGCTGTACAGTGGGACTCCCTTCCACGTCATTTTAGTACAGGAGCCTGCCATGTTATTAAAATCCACATCTGTATTAATGTTTCCCAAAAACTTTCAGGAACTGCAAGCTAAACTGGCTGCACAGAAGCTGGCAGAGGGTCTGACTGCCACTATGAACAGCTGTAATCCTGAAGAGGGCGCTCTGGGTGCATACAGAGAGGTGCATGATGACGGGGTGCTCTCAGAGGAAGACTGAGCCGGGATTATCCTGTGATTAGGGACATCTGGAGGTGTATGATCATGTTCTGTGATAGTGTTTTCTCAGGTATTTCCTCGAGTTGATTCACTCTGAGACTCTTAATGATACCGGGCTGCAGATCATACAGCAAGGAACTCGGATCCTAGCTGCTGTCGGGAATGCGCTTTGAATCTTGCACTAGTGAAGATCTGGGGCTCGGAGCACTAAATCTTGGCGTGTTTCCTGCTGTAACAGCTAATTTAGCTCAACAAGACTTTTTATTAAACCCTATATGAGCTGAACTTGGTGTTCGACAGGAAGGACCGTCCAGAAATGACAGCACTGGGAATGAGAAGCGCTTCAACTACCAAACTATGACTTGTGTTTAGAAATATGAAAATGTTGAGTTATGCAATGTTCATTCATATTTTTGTAAGTCCTGTTTGCAGCGTACAGTCAAAAATAAATCCTGCTGACAGCCTCTGATCTGATGTCAGTGCTTTTTTTTTTTAACCATCACTGGAAAAAAATCTTAAATGTGGAAGTACTTATTGTTATGACATATGAGCACAAAAACTGCTTGAAAGAAGTTTCTCTTTCTCTGGAATTGTTTTGTTAACCTTGACCCCACTTTGGTTTGATTAGAGTGGCGAGTCAGCTATCTTTAACGCGTGTGATGTTATCGATGCAGAAATCTGTGCCATGCCTCCCTCCCATGATTAATATATGCAGTGTGAAATACTGAAGCTTGAAAGATTTTGGCCCAATTACTGGAGTACATCTGGAGCACATTTAGCTCATGTTACAGCAGAGAATGGCAGTGCATGATGGGATGGCAGCAGACAGACATGACATATGGCAAATACAATCCCCTCGCTTAATGTGCAGATAAGAAGCGCCAATAACCTCAAAGCCCTCCAGCTTTCATTCGTAGTAAATCTCTCCGACTCTTTAAATGTCAAAGGTGCGTTCCTTTTAAATCGGATTCAGTCTGCTGCGATGCTCTGTGATAACCTTTGCTGATTGCTGCCCCATGTGATGGTGGGAACCTGGTGCATCTGGCTCATTTGTGTTCATAACGGAGAATGACGAGCTCCAGAGTGCAGACATCTGATAATAAATATGCCGTACATGTCCAGGAAGGATCTTCTCACTGCTGGTGTTAATTAAAGCCCACCTTGCTTGGAGACTGTTACGAATTACCAATTAAAGCTTGTTTGACATCAGTATTGTCCGTGGTCACTCACGTATGTCAATTCGGGCTGGCTTGGAACCAAACATCGGAGCTGGAGCCAGAACCTTTAAGCTGTACGTTTTGGCACTTGTTTGTGCATGCAAGGAATTACACACCCATTTAGATTAATGAACCCCTCATGGGGTCTGCTAGTGATTTTCTCCAACAGCACGTCCGAAATCACGTCCTTAGGGATCGTGAATAACCTCTGGGAGGCAAAGAGGGGGATAAAACAATAGTATATAATTTCTCTGAATGTCTTTCTAAAGACGTGCCAGCATGGCATTATATCAAGCATGCATGATGTATATATTGGCATTGAACACCATTTAAATTTAGCAAGGGAACAACTGCATTATTTTTGCAAGATTATGAAGTCTGAGGTCATTTTCCTTTCATCCACTAGTGATTTAGATTTTTCTTTTTTTGTCCTTTGTGGTTTTCAAAGCGTCTGTGGTGAAATAATGCAGTGCTGGGAAGTTTCAGAGGCTTCCTGCAGATAGGGTTTCACTCTATCTCCTTGTCCCAATTAAAACCCGTCTCCTTCCCTTGTGCCTTTCTTCACGTGGTCACGATTTAATTACATCTTCCAGGTTTCCCTGGCTTCTTTTATTAGTGTTTTGATTTATGCCTCATCCATGAAGCATACACTTCAATGTCTGTTTAAATATTTAAGCCTCACACAGGATCTGCTTTCTCAATAAACCTCAGGCACGCTCACATCAACTTTCCCCTGACGTGGACATGACTGCTTTTAAGAGAAAGATGTTACAGTGCATGCAGTGCTCACAATCCTCCCACATTCTGCACTCGTCAACAAGTAAGACCAAGGACTGAATCAAACCCGCTGCCCTTCAGGCTTGGCATCTCCACCGTTGTTTTCTTCACTGTCTGGACAACATGGTTGTGATGATGTGTAAGATTCCAGCTAACGGGGATTCTTATCAAACCCATGAGTCCATACCATCATGTACAACAGTTTTATGATGTCATTTTTTTTTATCACAAACACATTGTGCAAAAGCATAACAGGAACATCTGTAACAGATTTAAGAGGATACAGCTGAGCAGACGTAACTATTAATGGTGTGTGATGCTTGTCGAGACCGTTTTAAATGTTTTGAAGAGACAGTGTAACCATTTTTGGAGCAAGAAGCTCTGTAATTGGCCATCAGATGTCATTATTTGAAGGCTGCTGAAATGGTGGTGGTTATATTTGGCAAGCTGGCATGCTTGGAATTTTTGAAAATGCGGTTTTTGGGATTATCGTGAAGAAGAAAATGCTGTCCATCTTCCAGCATCATGCACTCATGAGCATCATAACCATGACTCCACATCTGCTGCTTTTTCAAGCCCATGTGATGATTCAGAAATCTGCATTTAATTATAGATAAATGAATGCCAGGAGGAATGGAGATGCAAACATGTTTTCCAAATAGAGTGACAAAGGTAGGAGAAGAACAGTGAAGTGCAATACACTGAAAGCGGTCCGATCTACACTATAATCATGATCTATTATTACAATACGGTCTGATAAAGTTTGTGTACTCGAGTTACACAGTGCTACACTCGAGTGTGGTACATTTTTAAGTATAAATTTTTATACAAAATGGTATCCAGAGAAGATTCACTAATAAAGTACCGTTTTTACAATAACGGTATGTTTGGAAATCATGGAACTTTGCAGAAAAGTTGAGAAAACAGTATAACACTTTACCAGCCAGACTGAATCTTCTAAAACTAAAGGATTCTAGTACCTACTCTAATGTCAGTGATACTAGGGTGGTTTGGACTTGTGACTGAGTATTTTAGTGCTTGTTGTGATAAGTCTGTCTCCCCCCCCATTGTTGCCATGAGTCTCAACAGTGGCACAGGTAATGTGGGGCTTGAACCCCTGACCTTCTGATCAGTAACCCAGAGCCTTACTCACCTCAGGTAAAAGAGAAGGGTCCGATGGCTGTAGGGTTTAAAAGATATATATTATAATGTCTGCTAATTAGAATCCACATTGCTGTCATTTTTCCGAATCGTAGGCTTAACCATCTCACAATTGCGGACAGATTTAAAATCTCTGCATTGTCATCACAAAATACGCATGCACTTTTTTGTTCTAAATGTAGAGACAAATACACAAACTGTTAGTTGAGGTAGTGATAAAAACATGAAACCAGTTATATTTCTTTATTATAAAACGTTCATATTTAAACCCGAAATGTGAGGAAGCTCTAGAGCCGAACGTTCATCAGTTTGGAGCACCACAGAGCATGAGTGCCCTCTTTAAAAATCAAACAACTCTTTTGCTCCTTGGTGTTTGCAGCATAGCTAGTTGCTGTAAAAAAAAAAATTGTATACTGTAATCTAAAATAAACAAAATAGTAATAGACTGACAAGTGTGATCAAATGAGTGTGATAAAACACCATAATGAGGGGTGTCTATGTACCTTTCATATGTCTCTGTACTGAGTCCTCATCTATTAATCCTCAAAAACAGGAAGACCTGGTTAGCAGTGCCAAAAACCTAAACAAAATGTAGAGTTCTGGAAGAATATCCCATGGATATCGATGGAACCTTCTGAGATAAAGGTTACCTTGCACCAGATTAATGAGAAGGAAAACTCCTCATGATTAAAAATCATACCACATCATATGATGTGGATATGTATGGCTGCTAGTACAACTGGTTCTCTAATGGTTCAATATGACTGCCAACAAAAGCAGCAGGAAGAACTCTGAAGAGTATGGGGTTGTGCTATCTGCCCTGCCCGTATTCAAAAGTCAGTGGACAGCACATTATAGTGCAGATGGACAATGACCCAAGGCATACTTTAAAGACTAACCAATACCATAAAACGGAAGGCAAAAAACGCCCCCAAAAGAAGCAGGAACTGAAGACAGCTGCAGTAAAAGCCTAGCAGAGCATCTCCAGGTAAGAAACCTAACATCTGGTGATGTCTGTGGGTTCTAGACTTCAGCCAGTTAAACTAATTGTTAGTTTGTCCAATTACTTTTGGTCCCTTATAGGGGGGGAGTTGCAGAAAAAGGTAATGCTGGCTGGGGTTGAAGGGTGTCAGAACACACAGCATCGTGTTTTGGTGCGTCTTGGCCTGTATAGCTGTAAACCAGTCAGTGTGTTCGTGCTGACCCCTGTTCACCACCGAAACAACCTTCAGTGGTCTGGTCTGACATTTTCTTTTACACCACTTGGACAACTGGGACATTGCACTTTGTACACTTTGTATGTTGAATTTTTCTGAATCAGTTATGGGCCAGTGTTGAAATAACCATATATAAATGCTGTAATGGGCAGGTTGACTCAGAGCCAATATCAGATAAACTTTAATATCAGGAAATTGTTGTCAATTGTGCAATATTTTTTAAAATAAGTTTCCTTCATTTGAACAGTTGTATGCGGAATAAATGCTTTGCCTTAAGTTACTTGTGGATGTAATTTGGAAAACCATGCTTTTATCTTTAGAAGTTATCAGAAGTTCTTTCTAAGTGCATACAGTCCTTTCCAATAGTATTGGAATGGCAATTAACAATTATTAGCCGAAGGCGAGGTGGATGTTACTGAATAGTCCCTGAGATGGAACGCAGAGTCTAACCGTTTGGTACATATTATACTGGAACATAAAAAATAGACTAAATCAAGATTTTTATAGTTTATTTTTTACATGTTTTAACCATTACAGAGGCAGGTCATGCTAGGCATAAGCACTGGGTGGCTAACGGCAACTTTGGAAACTCATTCAGAGTTTAAAAAAGAAAATTGTGTTTCTTTTAGTTTATACTCTTAAGAAACACAACAAAAAAATTCTGTCAAATTAATTCATGCATTATCCAACCATTATATCTTTTGAACCCTAGATAGTTAACCAGTCAGCTTGCGCCGTTCCCACGTAGTATATATTATGTATTTATTTAATTTTACTACACACTGAAAATATTTGAGTTTGAGATCAAAATAAAAATTTTGATCACCACATTTATCTTTTGATACAAATAAATACAAATATGATGTGACGTGTTTACAGTATAATGTAAAGGTATATAACAAAAAAATAAATATATAACATTTTAGATTTTAATTTTCATGGAACTGTATATCTTGTATATACTTATTGTATACTGCTGATACCTGTGGAAAATCCATGATTCAAAGGGGTAACAAATTTTCAAAGGTTAATACACGTGGTAATGTTATAGCACATCTATAAAGGTGATATATTATTGTTATGAGAGGTAAACATGTATGCATGGAATCTGAACATCAATCCCTATTGTTTCCTTTATTCGTAGGGAAAATGTATAAAATAACAGTTATATTGTTTTCAGGCTATTTCAGAGAGCTACTCATAAACCATAACATGGATGAAGGATAGGTAACACTAACAGTAATATAAGACATGGCTAGATCTATTTATTAACGCTCACTGTTAATGCTAGCTCTTAGTTTATACAGTCACTTGGAAACAGTGGTGACCAACATTGCACAGGTACATACTTACTGAGAGGAATATTTACAGTACATGTCAGATATGGAAGCATGATATTAAAATGAATTTATTTACCGTATTTTGTTTATTTTGGCGCGTTACACAACAATGAGACCGGAAGGTGTGGCACGCACTAAAATTCTGCAGTTGCATTCGAATGCGCTAGCCCTGTTACAGCGTATATAACATATAAGGTCATACTCTAAGGCCATATATAAATAAAACAGATCAGAAGACACACATAATTGTGATAAACTACATGTACAGTGCAAGGTTTTGGCCAAGTATGATCTCGATTCATGATCGCTAAAAGGGTAAACTTTTCGCTCACACTCCCTATAAATATGTAGTTTGTGTATTATTTTATTACTATTATTGCTGGATAGCCTTCATCCACCCATAAAAAGATTAATTTTAGTGTGTTAGTGTTTATAGCACTTCTGTGCACTAATACTCACTACTTCCCACATTTTAATGGTGGCTCTTTGTTTTTTCTACAAAAGTCTTGCATTGTTTTGGATTGATTTAAAGACTCATCATATATTACTGGTATTAGATGCTTTTAAAATCTGTGCTTGAACTGGATTCTGCCTTTTTAGTAGCTTTAAGAAATGTGTTTAACTGATGTGTAGAGACAGCAGATGGCAGCAGTAGCTTGATTTTTATGGTTGAATGTAGACTTCTTTAGAGAGCAAGGTGAGTATGAGGTTGAGGCTTTTAAATGAAACATGTTCTCTCTCTCTCTCTCTCTCACACACACACACACACACACACACACACACACACACATCTTATGATATTTATTCCAGTTTGCTTGCTCAGGATTGCTTTAATTAAGTCACCTTATGGTATATTCTGCCACAGTGGTAATTTTAAAGTGTGTGTAAAGTTACAAATAAAGGTTCACTGTGCACCTAGAGAGTTGAGATTTTTACCTCTACATGGGCTGTCTCTGGGTTATCAGGTTCTGTCCTTCCAGAAACATGCTTTCAGGTGAACTGGCAAATCTTCAGTCCTTAAGTGATTGCATGATGTTGTCCCTGCCTCTCACTGAGTGTTCCTGGGACAAGTGCTGGATCCACTAAATTTTTGAACAGGATAAAGTGCTTAGTGAGAATGAATGAATGAATGAATGAGCTGCCAGATTTTATTAAACCCATTCTAGCTTATCGGGAATGTTTTCACAGTATTGCCAAGGTTCTTCAACCACAATCTGAAAATATATACTACCCCAAACAATCTTCTGTATAATGTTTATAAGATTTCTAGTATGAAATTATTCTTTAGTTTTTTTTTTCATAACAGGTATCAGCATTTTTAGTTAGTTTTCTATCAGAAGTTTTAGTTTTCTAAAACGGTCAACAAAAAAAAAAAAAAAAAAAAAAAAAAAATGTAAATTGTTTTTTTTAAGTATTCACTGTCTTCTAGGGTTTTAATTATCTAATTATAAAAGTGTGTTATTTAACATTTCCTTTACCATTTATTTTTAAATTTGTATTTATTTAATTCTTGCCCCTTATCCATATAAACAAGTCCACTTGGACATATTGTCTCAAGAATAATGGTTGGAGATAAAAGATAATACTCTGTATATCTGTCCACTTAATACTTGACACACTTGAAAATGTCAGGACAGGATGAATAGCTGCATCATAGCATCTGGAGGCTGCATCAGATAAAACAGGATCTCTTATCTAGAGCGCTCCCTAATCCGTCAGATATCCTACAAGCATAGTCGACATCTGCGCCCGAGCAAACTCTGAGACCTTTGGATAATGATCATGAGAACGCCCATTCTCCCTTCGTGTGCTTAAAGGAAAGAGAAAGAAATTGGATTGTGGTTTGTGGAGTCCGGTGATGGCCAAGAAGCTGCCATCCTGCTACGTCTGGGCTGGCAGAGGCAATGCTGAGGCCTGTCAAAAACTCATCACGGCAAGGAAGCCGCCACAGCGGGGATGCACTGGGATGCCAGGGCACGGTGGGGGAGAGAAAGCAGAGCCGCTTGCCCAACAGCATGGCCATAATGAGCAGGAAAATGCACATTCTTGTATTCATATTACTGTAACAACAATGTGCTTTTGTCTATTCTTTTCCTCCCTTGTATTATTGGAGGCCCTTTTTAGGACAGCTGCTAGGGAGAATGTTTACTGCTTATGTTTGAGATGGTTAGTGCGTAGTGCCAGAGAGAAGATCCATGCATAATGATCGAATAGCTGTCTGAAAATTTGTTTTTCGGTTCCCAAATAGCCGTTGCAAGCAACAGGGCTACTCGGCATGCTACATGTGTACATGAGGTCAATCTATAGCTGTCGCCGAGTGAGGCTTGATGAATCCGAAGTAATGCTGGCTTCGATTATTTTCATGCTATTCATGTGAAATCATGCTTCCTCATTAGTGAATGCACCAACTGACAAGCGCCAGGAGTGTGAATTAGCAGCTACTCAGGGAATAGTGCCAGCCGTTCCAAATAGCACAGTGCTAACTTCATTTAAAGAGTCATGAAATGCAACCACCGAAATGTCAAATATCATTACAGCCTGCTCATGTTACCGTGTTCCAGGTGTGAGGGAAGTGGGCAGGCCAGGACCTAGAGGGGATCTAATGGACAAGCTGAAGGTCAACGTCATTAGCTTTAATTGAAATGCCTAAATATTTAAAGCCCTGTTACAGCGAGGGGTGTTTTGGGATGTTGGGAATAATTTTGGAGCTTGTGAATTATGGTTTCAGCCCATTAAAGGTTGCTGTTGAGGCTGTTTGTCCTACATCAGTAGTAAAAGGGTACAGAACAATTGTGAGGCCTTGATATGGTGCTTGTTTATGTGCTGTAATGTCGCGCTCCTGCCAGATCAGCACTGTGAATGCTGAACCCTGTTTTTTCTGATTGCTGTGTGTGTGTGCGTGTGAGTGAGTGTGTGTTTTTATATCCCTAGGTGCTTGATAACTTGATCAGGTTATGTATCATGTGGGTGTGCTGGAATTTTGTATCCAGTTGTTTTTTTCTTTATATGAAAGGATCTTTCTAAACATCCGTTATAAAACATTGGGAGTGTAGGGAGTTTATCTTTTTTTTTCAGTGAGGGTGGAGATGCTGCAGTTGATAGTCAGTATTAAAATTGGGTAACGGTGGCTGATATACATACATAGTGAAGCCAATATCAGCAGCCTTTTAAGAGTATTACTTATCAAGCTATAAGATAACACATTCTCTCTGTCAGATTCATCATCATCATCATCATCATTTGCTGAACCGTTTAATCCTACTAAGGTGCCCATCTCAGCCAACACCGGATGAAGGCAGGATACACCCTGAACAGCTCGCCAGACCGTTGCTGGGCCAGCACACACCCAACCATTTACACTAACACCTAGGGGTAATTTGGAGCAGTTAGATATCCTACTGTGCCTGTCTTTGGACTGTAGGAGGAAATTCGAGGACCTAGAGGAAACCCACGCAAGTACGGGGAGAACATGCAATCTTCATACTAAAACGTCCGAACCAGACCTTTTTGCTGTAAGGTGGAGGTGCTAGCCACTGTGTCACCACCACGCCACCCCCTCTGTCCGATTATTGGATGAAGGTCCTCTAAATCGATAAACCTATAATTAACGCAAGTTGCTACGTTCTGCTTATGTCATCAGTGGACAAGATCCAGGCTTGTGCCCAAAAAGGGTTCGCATAAACTGAATTCTTGATGTAGTAAGTAGTTTCTTTTGTATTATTTTATATCACAGGTGAAAATCGTAAGGCCCGCCGGCCAAATCTGGCCCGCCAAATCATTTTATTTGGCCCGCGAGTGCTTTCAAAGTATATGATTATCATACATTCTTCACATCAACCGTTACCATGAAACATAATTCATCGTCCATCCACTAGGTGGCTCAAAAAAGATTGCAAGCTAGCATGTTGCTGTCAAGCATTGTCAGAAAAGAAAAGTAAATCAAGTTAAAGAGATCAAATAATAAACTTAACCTCTAAATTAAATGAATCATTTGCAGGTTTCATGGTGCCCCTTTTTTGACTAGATTATCTGGCCCTTGATGACCTCGAAATTTAGTGAGGTGGCCCTTAGTAAAAATGTTCACATTTCTCCATTGTCATTATCATATTTAGTGCTCTTTCGGTGATTTTCCTGTAATCCTACATTCTGACTGATGACTTTAGATGATTGTCACAGCAGTAGTCATGCTTTGGGATTTTAATCTGATTCTGCTAACATTTCCACAACTTGGTTGTTTTCTGTCTTCGGTTACAGGAGCAACATCACATGATGTGTCCACTGATAAGACTAAAATTTCAACACCCAAACAAATAGTTCTACTATTAATGTGTGATTTTTGTCCATGACAGCAAAATGAGGCTGGAAATTATACAGTGTAAAGCTGGCTTAACCTTGAATTCTCCCCAGATGAGTTTCACAACTACTGTGTCTGCTTTTCATGGACCAATTTGCCCAATTTGCACCACACATTCTGCACGTGCCACTGACATGACAACATTGAAACAATTTTATTTTTTTTTAAGAAAGCTAACACCCATATATCTAACATTGGCAGTGGTGAGAGTTGAAGCTGAGTTAGCTGTAATTACAATACAGTTCAGTACTAAATGACAAGAAGCAATAAGAGAATGAGTGAATAATGAACACTTGTGTTTTATTGTTGTTACCCATGTAGGTCATAACCATACACTTTACTCTGTAACCAAAAGTAACACAATCATAACATCCATGTAGATTATGAGTTTAAATGACATTCACGGTGACATTACACACATGATTTTGTAGATTTCAACATAATTACAGCAATCATAAAGAGTTTTCTGTGCTCGTCTTAGAACACTTATTACCTCTAGGTCTCCCTTTATCTCTGTCTGTCTGTCTGTCTGTCTGTCTGGCCCCGCAGGGGGGTATTGTGTACTTTGTGGGGTTTTGTTTCAGCTTGGCTGAGATTTGTGCTATCCAAGTGCCCTTTTAGTTCACAATGTGCTTTTTCTAAACCTTTTGAACAATATAGTACTATTTTCCTTTAAATTTCAACACTTCTATAGTATACACTTATGATTTATAATCAGAAAATATGTCTCCCTGGAGTCTGGTTCCTCTAAAGGTTTCTTTCTCAGGGAGTTCTCCCTTTCCTCTGTCACCTCTGGCTTACTCAATAGAGATCTTATTCTGAATTTGGATTTCTGTAAAGCTGCTTTGTGACAGCGTCACCTTCTTCTTCCTCCTTTGGCTGTTTCCAATGAGGGTCGCCGCAGCAGATCATCCTTAAAAGATTGAATCCACAGATTTGATTTGCCACAGGTTTTACACCGGATGTCCTTCCTGATGCAATGCTCCCCGTTTACTCTGGGCTTGGGACCGACATTAAGAGCACACTGTATGTTGTTATGCTCTGTACAATGATACATGCACATCCAGAAACATAAATAAAATTGGCGGAGGACGTGACATACTCTTTCTGTCTCCCCTGAACCCTCTCCCCACAAGTGTAGGAATCATGGCTGTCTGTGTACTCATGGATGTGGAAGTAGGTTGATCTCCTTTTCCTCTAAATGTCTTACACCACCCTGACGCTGCATGAGCAGTAATTTAAAAAGATGCATTTGGTTGAAGCCATTCACCATGGAGGGAGCATGAGATAGCCTTTAACCTTATGTGGTTGGTAGCTGTTGTGTGATGGAGAAAAGCTGTCTGGTGGGTGTGAACTGACTTTAAGGAGGAAGAAATGAAAATCAGGGGGTAATTGAAATACAAATATGTACAAATAGTAAATTGACCAATTTGAATGTGAGTGTGAATGTGAGTGTGAATGGTTGTTTGTGTCTGTGTTAGCCCTGCTATTGACTGATGAGCTGTTCAGGGTGAACCCCGCCTGTCGGCCGAAGCGACAAATACAAATAAAACTGAATTGAATGGAAGAAGTGCAGCACAGTGGGCATGACCATTTTGATAAACAAATAAAAACAAATTAGAAGCATTACCTCTGAATTGACCTTTAGTCAGATTTTTAACTGAAGCTTGAGAACTCATGTATAGCCACTTAAGCTGTGAAGTCGTGCTCCATGAGTTTTAACCACAAAATGAGTTCTGGCAATCCGTGAACACAAATATGAGTGCAATTATAACTCTTGGCTGACTCTGAGATAAGGTGATGTGTGTTCTCCTCAGTCAGAGTGAAAGTACTGCCCAAAAGGCTATCTCCCAAACTGCTTTCCTATTGGAACACACCGAGCATGTTCTCTTCTATTAGTATCAGGTGTGGATCCGTAGGCAAAGTTGAATATTTCTGAATGGGGAAAGTGTATAACAAATCTCGAGGCGTTTTTGTAATGGAGGGGTCAGGAGTGACTCACAGGGTGGGGTGTTTGCCCAGATTTCTAACAAAATTTATATGGGATGTTTGCCTTCCTGTGCTTTTCTGTTCGATGCCAATGTGAAACAAAATAAAATTACACACGGGACCATGACAAATGAAGAATGCATTACAGTCTGGCAAGTACTCATAGCCTCCAGCTGGTAATGCTTGCCTTTACAGGTGCCACAGTTCAGAGTAATATAAAACAGAACATATGAAAGAAGGACAAATTCAACAAGAATTGTGAATTCTGGTCTCGCCTTTCCTCTCCTGTGTCCTCTTCAGTACTCATGTCTCCTCCTCATTTCTTCTCCATGTTTATTCCATGCATCATCAGACTGCCGGTCTTTCCGTCTCATCCTCAAAGTGATCACTTTTATTTGTGCAGATGCCAAATAAGCTTTCAGCAATGTTGTGACTTCCCATTTGTTTTCTATTTATTCAGTGTATTTCCACTAGAAATGCTATATAAAGAAATGTGGGGTGTAGAAGAAGAAAGTGGTCAAAAAGTGCTGATGGGATGTTCTAGTATGATTTCATTTAATTCACTTAAAAACTCCCATGTTTAAGATGTACTTCATTTTAAAAACTAATTTCATACTGATGTTGGTCTTATACTGTGGAATGACAAGTAAGATAAGCAATTGAGGTAATATACAGGTTCTGATGGCGGTTCCAAACTGCGTTGGACCACAATGATATCATTTCAACACTGTGAAGGTGTTCGATGACAACCGGCACTGACCTTCATAAACTGCCATATTTTCAAAATGCTTGACATTTCACTGTGGTTCTCAAAACCTGCCTCGTAGCCGCCATGTTATCACCTTTTGCAACCTTTATGAATTGCGTTCTATACAACCTCATTACAACCTATTCACACTGCGTTTTCTCCGACTGCTCACAACTGCTTGGCCACACCGCCGTATTTCAAACCAAAATTCACATACCTGGTCAATTGCAGTGCATGTACTTTATTTATTGGTTTATTTTAATTACATATGTTCACCCTATCATTTAATTAAAGGGTCTGTTTTGTACTTAGCTGTATAGTGCATATTGTATGACTCAAGTAAAATGAATACACACTATTTGCTCTTTTATTTTGCCTTTGAAGAAATTTACTACATTTCATTCTGATATGTTATAAAACAAGATTTTACAGCTGCAGAATGTTTTTAAGCAGCCCAATTTGGTGTAAATCCCTGACAGCTTGCAATAATAAGAACTCTATGGCGCTAAACAGGGCAGTGAGAATGCTACCCCATGATTTCACAACATCTATAAAGAAGTGCAGGTCAGTGGAAAATTGCCACATTTGGCTGTTTCAGAAATCTGTTCTCAAACTTCCATAATATTCTTTCCTCTAGGGTAGGGAATCACGGCATTGCACTGAGATACACACTTGAGTTCCTTGTCTGTGTTCTTTGAGCATCATTGAGGTGTTTTTTCTTGCTGATGTCTTCAGCAACTGTCTCACAGGAGCATCCTCCGACTCCCGCATCGGTGTTTTGACAGGCTTTTTTTTTTTTTTTTGCTTTTAAATCTCAAATGTCTGCCGATTGTCATTTCGGCAGGACCGAGATGTGAGCATGGCCAGAATGGCTAGACAGACTCTATTGTTGTTTTGCAGTCATGCACTTAAAAACAGTCCTCAGAACTTGCCGTGTCTTTTTTATGTCGGTATAGAGCCTCTCTCTCTCTCTCTCTCTCTCTCTCTCTCTCTCTCTCTCTCTCTCTCTGTCTCTCTCGTTATGACAGGAGGGAAGCTCTTGACAGGCACTTCAGAGAGGAGGGAGGGATGGGAGAGAGACTCTCTCTCGCAGCATGGGGCTTCTGTCTCTCTGTTAGAACTGGCTTGGCTTAATCCTGCGGTTTCCTCGTAGAGCTTTGGCTGACTCTCCCCTCTCTTTCCACCCTGGCTCACTCAATCACACCCTGTTTTATGCCTGAATAAACAGGTATTAGTGTAGTTTGGTGACAGTTTTAGGATGATTTAAATTTGGGAGTAAGAGAATAAGAATGAAGGAGGACTCGAATTAGAATGAGTAGTAATCAAATTAGAAAATGGCCTTGTGCCTAGTTAGTGCTTAGCTGTCAGGTTAACGTTTCTACGACTCAACAGGGATATTCGGGATTTTGTAGTCTAAAAATACAGAAATACTTTAAGTAAGGGGAACATGACATTTGTATTGCTACTTCGGTTACTGAAGGTGATGTTAGAGTTCTGGTATACAGGAGCAAATGTGAACAATAAGCTATTTAAAAAAAAGAATTGTGGTGATTGATGGTGTAGTGTTTAGCACAGTCGCCTCACAGCACAGTCCTGGGTTTGATTGCCAGGCTTGGGCGTTTCTGTGTGGAGTTTGCATGTTCTTCCTACGCTTGCGTGGGTTTCCTCTGGGTACTCAGGTTTCCTCCCAAAGTCCAAAGACATGCACAGTAGGCTAATTGTCTGTTCCAAATTGCCCCTGGGTGTGAGTGTCTGTGTGTGTTGGCCCTGCGACAGTCTGGCTAGCTGTTCAGTGTGTACCCCGCCTTCGCCCAGTGTCGGCTGAGATAGGCTCCAGCCTCTCTGTGACCCTGGTAGGAGTAAGCGGTTCTAGTAAACCAAGAATGGTCAGTTATATTTACATGGTCTCTTTGGTAAATAAAGAGCTGCTATTTGGTATACTATGATATTTATCGCATTGGCAAAATCTTTATTCATTCATTTGCCGGACCGCTTAATCAAATATTTAGGCTGGAGCCTATATCAGCTGACTCTGAGCAAAGATGCAGTACACATTGAACAGCTGGTCAGTCCATTGCAGGGCCAACACACCCACAACGATTCACACCAGTGCCAAGTAGGAACAACAAATTAGCCTAACGTGCATGACTTTGGACTGTGGCAGAAAAATTCCAGTTAAAGGACTTCTGATGTATTTGCTTGCTGTAAAATTCACTAAAATGTTTCAAGATAAATTTCTGTAGCTATGAGATAAAAAATACTATTTTGTCATTTATGTCTTCAATACAGCCTATGGTAGAGCCAGGCAGACTTACATGCTGTGTACATGCTACATCTGAAACCACACAGTCGTAAATTATGAGCACTATTTTTCCACTCTCACCATCCTAACTGGATAATTCAGGGCACAGCGATTCCCATGCCGTGCTCTATGCTCTGCCCCCATTCCTGGCCTGGTACTAAAGCCGGAAAGGCATGTAGTGTGAGAACAAGAGGCAGAGAGAGAAAGAGAAAAGAAGTATGTACTCGAAATGGGAGAGAGACACTGAGGAACATAGTTAAGGGAGAGAAAGAGAGAAGGGGGAGATTGCAAAAGCAAAACAAATAGCAAAGCATTAACTGGCAAAAGGAGAAGGCCAGCTGCGGCTGGGCTGCAGGGAGGGCCTGAGCAAGCGTTCTTTAACGCTGACACCTGCAAGCCATTGCATCAGGATTTACAGTGCAGAAAGCAGAGACTTGGGCCATGCAGGGGAAGGGAGCCTCCATGGCCAGAGGGTGTGCTTCCAGGGACTGTAGTGATCAGTGGTCAATCCTGCCAGTTGTATAACACAAAAAGAAAGAGCAAGAGATAGAGAGGGAGGGAGGAGGGTGGGATATACAGAAAACAATGCACCTATTTGCAATAAAGAGCTCTGAGAGCTAGGGACAGGAAATAAGGCCACTTAAAAGATCTCATCAGAGCAAATTAGCATCCTTCAAACATCTGTCCGTTTGTGCATACACTCCTCAGGCTAAAACACATCTTTTCTTAATCTCTGGTTGAGTCATTACTGGAGTTCCTTGCCTTTAATTTAGATGATCCATGTGTCCGGATGGAGCTCAGACTGCTGGTGTGTCAGTTTGGATGCAGTAAAGCGAAATGACGACTATTCTGAGTTAACCGCATCAGACACAATGGAACAAGGACAGACGAGTGATTTGTCCACCCCTTCAGCTTAAGAGAGTCCCTGTCCAGTCGCATATCATAGAAGACGGAGAGATTATGTTGTACAGAACATCGGCCAAACTTACCTTCACCTCGCCAGGAGGACGGAGCCAATGCGAAAACAGAAAGGTTTGCACTTCATCTGAGGCTGTAAAGCAATTGTTTTGTCATGAGTGAAGCCCCTTAAACTGGCCCTTTGTCTTGGCTGGTGTTCCTGCTCTCCTATAATTCTCTCTCTCTCCCTCTCTCTCTCTCTCTCTCTCTCTCGCTCTCTCGCTCTCTCTCATTAAGTGCTCCTTTTGTTAATGTGCGCCATGATGTTGAAATGTTCTATGTCATTGTTAACTAACCTCACCCCTCATTTCTCGGCTCCCTGGGGTGTGTAGTGGATGCCATTTTACAAACATAAGAATTGCTCAATTTGGTCACTATGTTGCATTTTCCATCCACATAATCACCCACGCATCAACTCCCACGAAAACAAAAAAAGAAAAGGCGTGAAAAGTGAACACTGTCCAGCGTAGGTGACCTTTCTGTCCATGATACACATCAGAGATGGGGCCAAAGCACAAAGTGCATCGAGAGATGGTATTAACACCTTTCTCTCAGAGGACTGAATGTTTTCTGTGTGTGTATGATTGGTGGGGAAATGCATGTGCTGTGCTGTTCAACAATAATCCCCTGCTGTTATAGCAAATCCTTACGGCCTGCCCAGAAAAACATGCACTGTAGAGGAAAGCTCTCCTGCACAGACCCCTGGCCACATGAACCGCCTTATGACATCCTCAGAGATGAACAATTCCATGCCGGGGGACATAACGGATATAAAAAAATACTTGAATGTAAGATATATTTTTTGTCTCCATGTAAGTCTGTCAGCTCTGTGGAAATACTGTACACTTTGATTGAGCTTTAAATCTGTCGAAAGCATCAGTGTCTCCCTGTTATCCACTGGTCCTGTGAGTTTACACACTAATTCTGTGTGACAGTGTAGATAAACAGGGATTCGAAGCGGCTGCCTATTATTCAGCAGGTTTAAATTACAGCACAGATTTCCACAGTTTAATGGTGAAAAGGGTTTACGTTCGATTTTGTAGCAGCCAAACGGCAGTGACAGATGTTCAGTTCACATTGCGAGTGTCATTACAGGCTTCCCACTACAGATAATGAATGTATTACACATTACCGTGTTACAGTGTTCCTCTAGCTATTTCAGTCTTTCTGACTTTAATATGCTTCTGTGGCTGAACAGCTGGCCAGAGCATCACAGGGCCAACACAGACACACAATCATTCACACCTAATGTGCATGTCTTTGAACTGTGGGAGGAAACTGGAGCACCTGGAGGAAACCCATGCAAACAGAGGGAGCACATGCAAACTCCTGTGCTGGGTACGGGGCTCAAACCTGGGATCTTTTTGCTATGAGGCGGAAGTGCTAACCACCTGCCACTGAGCCACTCAAGATAACTGCGTGTCTCACTCGGGATTTAAACTTGCACTCCCCTGATTTATCCTCCGAGCCTGAGGTGCGTACTTGTTTTAGTATGTACTATACGGTTACCTGAGCAAAAAAGCATATGAGATTGATTTTTATTCTTTTAAAAATCAGGACGGCAACAGATGAGCTCCCAGCCAGGTGCAGAGCAGAGCCCAAGATCTGTGTAACATCGTCTATTTAAACTTTCGCTTTTGCAGAGTTGTGGTGGTGCCGTACAATATAACAAAAAACATAATGAAAAGCAAATTAAAACCAGGTTTTATCCACTCAGAATAATGATTCTTGATACCGAGATAGCTGACCAATCAAACGGCGCCATTTCATACAGGGCTACAGGTTAGTTGAGCAGAATTGCTTGTGTTTTTATATAAATTGGATTGGGTGGGTCTGGGGCAATTTTGACCTTCTACTGGGCTTTTTGCAGGGCTTTTTCTGAAATACAAAGGACCTTTACAATGTCCACAACTGGGACAATTCAAAGAATTGTTATGGCTGCTTGTCACAATTAAAAAAAAAAAAAAGGGAGGCACAGAGGTACAGGAAATGGCTGCAAGAAGTCGATGGGATTGGCTCCAACATCCCATGACCCTGACAGATAAGCAATATAGGTAGTGGATGGACAGACAGGTGGATGGATGGATGTTTAACCCCACAATCTCTGGGATTTCAAGACAGCTTGCTTAAGAAGGAACCAACAGTGGAAAGGATGAAAAAGCGAGAATTTTGCCTCTGTGCTTTAGCTGCAGACTATTTTGCATTTATAGGCAGAGTAAATTATCAAAAGATGGCAATGCTCCTTCTTCCTTTCATACACATTGCTGTTCTGCTCAACTTTCAGTGCCAGCTTTTGCCTCACACCCTCCAATTATATAAAGATGATGACATGTAGAAAAGCGAGAAAATATAACTCATTAATCACTGGCCCTGGCTGAAACGCACAGAACAAACAATGGCAAATGGAGCACATATACTTGTAGTATTCTCCATGGTCTCTTTAGGACAAGTTACTGCTATATTTTACACAGCTATTATGGTAAATATGTCTAATTAAAGCAGGCCTGAGTGCTGCCTTATCTCACTGTTATCTTAGACAGCTGGCTGGAGTGAGGAGTGAGGTAGAAAGAGAGAGAGAGAGAGAGGGGAAGGAGCTGAGTGATGCCGGAATGACTGAGAGAGTGAAGTAGAGAAGCAGGAAATGAATCAGGAGAATGCTTGAATGTGCATGTATTAATACATTTTGTGAATTTTTTGTTTTTACAGAATTACCTAATAGTGCATAATTCATGGCAGTTTAGTATATACTACATCTAATTGGTTTACTATATGGGGATAATTAACAATTATGCACTGAAGGCAAGGTGGATGTTGCAGAATATTCGACAGAACGTTGAGGGGAATTCATATTTTCACAACGTCCACAAGCCTGAGGTGCATACTTGTTTCAGTACTTTTTACTTGTTCTACACAGACACCTAAAAAGCCAACCAAACCAAACCAAACCCCCCCCAATAAAGAAGATTTTTATTGTTTAATCTTTTCCTTTTTTTAATCATGACGGACGCAGACGAGCTCTCAGCATAGGCACGTGCAGACTTTAGAACTGTGTAACGGTGTCCCTTTAAACCATTTTCAGAGCTTTGGTAGTACTATGCAGAAACATAATGAAAACTAAAATGAGATTTTTTGGTTAGTTTATTGATTTATTTGTATCAGGATGGACGCACAAGAGCTCGCAGTCCAGACAGGTGCAGAGCGTAAAAGCTGTGTAACGGCACCTCTTTGAACTATTTTTAGGTTTTAAGTGTTTTGCGGAAAGATAATAAATAGCAAACTAAAACAAGATTTTTAAAGTTTATATTTATACATATTCTAACCATGACAGAGACTGTTCAGGTGACCTTTGTACTTTCAGCTGAGGAAATAAGTGCTATCTAGTGTTTTAGCATAGTTAGAATTTTGTAGGCTACATACTACATGAACACACATTAAAACCTCTCCGTAAGGTGTGTTCGCAGACTAATAAAGATTTTAGTATAAACTTTAAGATATACAAGAAAAAAAGACTAAAACAAGATGTTTATAGTATATATTTACATATTTTAACTGAGAGAGAGACTGTTAAGGTGGGCTGTCACTCTGATACAGGCTAACGAAGCTGAGCTCTGTATGTGCTATAGAGCTAACAGGGTGATTGTAACATTCTCATTCAGATGTTAGTCTGCATACTACACAAATCTTTTAAAAAAAGGCTCCGTAAAGGTGTGTTTGCACACTAATTAAATTTTTTTTCCCAACAAAATCATGCCATTCCTGTGTAGTATATACTAACAGACATTATTATTCATGCCAAATATTTTCTCCTTTATGATTGGTGAAAAGCCACCAAAGAATTCTTTTTATTCTTCTTCGAGCCCATTTATCCAACATTGACTTCTGAATAAGTTGACCAATTTATGCCATGTTACTGTCAATCGTGAAATTTCAAGCTCAGGTTCACAGTGCTTTGAACATGGCATAGGCATCTGCTGAAAGACATCTCAGTGAAACCTAATGAGAAAATGGCTGGACATTTTCAAGACTTCCTGTTCATCATGAAAAGCTGATAAAATATAAGTTCTAACCGTCAAGTACTTTAAATTTTATATTTTGTTGCTTTTGTGTCTAGATTGAATTGGTAATGGTGCTAGCTGTATAGCATGCTAGCCTCATAGAGCTCACTGATGCTAACTTGCTGGCTAGCAACATTGTAACATGACTGTCTGTTTTATTATGAAGAAAATGGTACTATCAAATACCGTAATTCATTTTATTCACTAACCGTGAATACATACAGCTAATGCGACAATTGCATCAGCTTTTCTTACTTTCTACTCTGTACAGCTATCTCACATAGGTAGCCTTCCCTCTTCCAAGTACCTAGCTCCATATAGTGGCATGGATAATTATCACATATCCCACACTGTCTATTTTGAAAATACTGTATTTTATATGAATAATAAAACAATTATAGAATTTGGATTTCATACGATATGGAGAATTATTTAATGTCAGAGGGTGTAATTCTTCTCGACTGAATAATTCTTCATATCATACTTTATAATAAATATAAATAATTGCTTATTATCCCAAGTGGATAATGATTGAGACGTAACACTCATGGTTTGTCATTGTCACTTGGAGCAGATGATGTCATCATTATCATTCTTTAAAAAAACAACAAAAAAAAACAACATAAAAATATTGTTTTGTTTGCTTTTACTTGTGTTTCTATATATACTAAAACTTTGAATGAGTTTAGAAATATGTCATTATCGAGCACGGTTTACTTACCTTTCCATGTAGTATGTACTAAAATTCTAAATGAGTTTAAAAAGATACCATTACACAGCGCTTATGCAAAGCTTGTGGAGTGTGCAGAGCTTAACTGCCTCTTTAAGGGTTCAAATATGCAAAAATAAACTAGAAAAATCTTGTTTTAGTTTGGCTTTCTTTATGTTTCTGCATAGTATATACTATGTTTAAAAACACAATGTTCGTGCTTATGCTCTTCTCACAGAGTGTATAGAGCTCACCTGACCTCCCACAGTCAGGTTAAGCTATGTAAAAAGAAATGATAATTGTTTTTATACATCACTGGTCAGCTGATCCAGTGACTGGATTCTTCAGGCTGGCAGAACAAAACAAATTTTCTGTTCATGTGTGAATTACCAAATGGTATTCTTTGTGATAAACAGAATACCCGTTAGGTGTTGTGTCCCACAGTGTCCCACAGTGTCCCAAGTGTTTTTGTTTTTTTTGTTTGTTTTTTTAAGATTTAGGCATTCGTTTTTACACATTTTCCGAAGGATAGCAACAGAAAATTTAACTTTCAAAGGACTGTCAAACGGCCTTGAATGAGCCTTTAATTTCACTATTTTCTATAACAGCTACCACATCCTAAACAATACATGGAGAACTTTCCCAATGGTAGCTTTTCCAAAAGATTAAAGCCTACCAGTGATTCAAGGCTGCATGCAGGGGTAATATTTTCATCAATAATCTCCATCCAAATTCCTTATACATATCCTAGCTTTTTGTAGCGAGAGGATTGATTAGCATTTAGAAAATTATATAAACCTTCCTGAAAGCGACCAGAGTGGTAATATTTATATCAGTCCAAAGATTTGTAGGCTTTCAGTGAATCGTGTGTGTAAAGTCCAGGACAGTGTATCAAAGAGGGTAGTTCACATTCAGCCACTTAGCCGACTAACTCTCTGGGTTTTTATCTGTGATGTTGTATGGATCAGGGATCTTCTGTCCACCAGCAACCAGTTTGTCATGACATCTTTCCAACGCAACTTTATCCAAGCTTGTTAATTTGTTTTTAGTTTGTTGTTGGTTTTTTACAAGACTGCCCCATTGTATTCCTTTGTCTTTTTTTTTCTTTTGCCAACCCGGCATCCGTGCATGTACGGAAAACATGAATCAATACAACAGCATTCAGTGGGACTATGTAGTAAAATAATTATTCGCCCCAGGCTTGTTGGATAACTTTACTGACATGACTACTAATCAACATCCACCTCATCTTTGGTGCATAACTGTTTACTAAACATGAGGAACATCACGTTACACGTATACTGTGATCATTTAAGCGTATCCAAAGAAATACAACTGAAGTGCAGGTGTTAAATTTACATATGCCTGCTTCTGTTTTTATTTCACTACAAATAAAACCATTACTTTATTACGTTGTTGTGAAATATATTACAAAATATCGAGGTTTCCTGGTAATTCAGACAATTTAATTGCCCTGGCTTCATATGTATGAAACCAGCATTATTATTGTAGAGCCTACAAAAGGTTTTCATTATTTTTCCTCATGAACAAAAACATGCCCATGTTTACACTCTTTTATTTTGCGAGCATATTTCATTTCAATGTCTAAATCATGCAGAACACATCCACTAATTGCATGCACAATTTATCAGATTGCACACTTGAATGATTGTTCTAACTTTGTATTCTTGCTAAATTAGGGGCTGACAGATGAAGTGTGAGACATCACAAATAGAATACAATAAATTTAGTTCATTTTAATCAGTTTAGGGTGATTTGGTTACCTTGGGGGGTCACTCTGTCTCCATATACTAGTTGGTTGAGTTCATCTGTGGTGACGAGTAGGACTTTGGTTCCCATGAGAAGGACAGAACATCCAAGTTCAATCCAACTTTTCCCCATACCACAGTTTTTTATGCTTTCTCCACTGCATAACCACAGCATTCTTCTGGTAAAACATAACTTTTATATATTAGTTTGCATATAAATCTGTCTCACTGTAAGCACATCCCCTCGATAATGCTTCCCTACCTGCTTATTAATATTTTGTGGAGTCCGTGTGTCCTCTCAGCTGCTGCTTGCAGGAGTTGATGGAACATATGTATGTGTAATTTGGTACTTTTGTAGTCTTTTCTTTATGTGAGTGACTCACACTGGTTATTAATGATCAAGGTTACATGGGCAGAGCCCAATACTCCCCTGTCCCACTACATTGGGTGTCTTTTGCACTTGGAGACCCTTGGTCCTGCTGGCCTGGGTGGTTAGGGATTGGCCGGGTGCAGTGTCCCTAGACGGAACGGAGCATTTGTCTTCTTTCTCCTTATCTCTCCATCCTGCTGTCTGGTGAGGCATTAATCACTATGGGGCGGCAGCGTTTACGAGGCCTGCTCCTTTTTTATTAATCTCTCCCAGCTGCCTGCTACGCAATGCTGATCTCCTCCTCTCCACTTTGCTCTGCTCACTCACACAAAACACCTTCAGGGGCAGCCAGCATCTACAACATGTGGGCCGGAAACAAGCCTTTTTAATTCACCAAACCACAAATAAAGCCCATTAAGGAGAGGAAAGGATTCTGTTGTGTTTCCCCCTCCTTTTAAGAGATAGATTTACATAGAGCTTTTTAAGGAATTGTTTTGCTTACTGGGCTCTTTTGGGGGGCTTTTGTAGGGAAACGGGATCCTGTGTCTTAAATGTCTTAGATGAGTCTGGGACAGTAAAGACCTCTAACTAGATACTAATGAACACTTGGATACCACTTGGATTGAAATAACATGTCTTTGTGTGTGCTGAAACATAACTGGGGAAGGAGCACCTTGCTTTCCTGCATTCATGTGGCTTAAATCCTCTGTGGATGTCTTTTATTCGTGAGTCCTTTGCTAATAAAATGTAGACTTGCTTGTGTTACCAACAGCCAGAGATTTGTCTTATTCTCTCATTGTCTCTTTTTCTCTATCTTTCTTTACATATATATACCCTCACACACACCTCATAGCTCTTTCCTTCCAGTTCTTTGTTTTCATCAGATGGCAAGCATCCCACACTCACAGGCCTTTTTTTGTTTTATTGGGCTTTCTCTAACCCCCTCTCTTCCTTTCCCTCACTTCCTTCCTTTCCCAGAAATGACACTGTCCAATTTTGAAACATCTCTTTCCCCGTTGGCACTGGCTTTGCCTTTCTCTCGGCCATCTATCTGTTTCTCTTCTGCAAGGACCACACAGACGGACGGTATGCGTGAGGCTCGTCCGAGCTGGGTGGCCTGCATGCTGCGAGAAGTGGCGGGTGACAGCAGCTCCCTTCAGACAGCATGGGATGTAATGCATGTGGACAGTGTAAAACCGGCTCTCCTGGGGAGCAGAAAGGAGATGAGAGCAGAAAGAAAAGCTTTGGCATCAGTAAAGCGGAATGGCAGCCACGCTTTGGGACTCTGGCACTGTCTAGAGCGCCGGCGCTGAATCCGTGCTAGAGCGCCCCAATGCACCTCATATGCTTTTCCCAAACCGGGACAAACATACAGGCTGATGTGCTTTTATCTGCCACTTTAAACGAAAGAGAGATTGAAGTGTGAGATCAGTGGCTTCCTCATTATCTTATCTCAGAGGCGAGAAGGAAGCCTTTCTCATTAAAATGAAGCGGTTGTCATCACTTTGAAAGCCTGTTCAGCATATTGGCTTCTCTCCCCTCCCCTACACTTGCTTCCTCCGTGGTTAGAGGGAATCTAACCAGCTGTGGGATCTAGCCGTGTGAAAGAAAAAAGTACTATGAACAGAATGCTTTGGCATGTGATCTTATTTGGACTTGATGCCCTCGATTGCCCATCCATCAAAAACAAATTCTTTTGCACAATATTTCTCTGTATGATATTGTCTAGAAATGTTTCCATGTCGAAGCGCTTTGTCCTGATTTTTATTGAAGTGTCAGGAATCATGAATCATTTAGTGCTGATCCTCCTTTGTAAAACATTCTCACACTAGTTTTTTAGTATTGCATCCTGGGAAACCAAAAACGAATATTAATAAATCATATAGAATTGGACATGACTAAATGCTGTCATCCTCTGGGGGCTTGTACTTTGAATTTTTATTTTCTGAGCAGTAAACAGTTGTGTGATTTATACCAAAGCAGTGTTTGGAAATCAAACAACTCCATGTCGGCATTGTTCTTTGAGAGATATGGGTGAGCTGGGTTTCAGTTTGGAACATGTTTTATTTGGAATCAATCTAAGCCTGGGTTTGTTGGCCTAGTCACACTGAAGCCATCTTTTCTCAAGTGTTAGGTGTCACTTCTGAAGTTCAAGGAGGACAGAAATCAACAGCAAGTGTGTTTTCTCGCTCGAAGCCTAACACCCCCGACTCCTCGCTTATCACCTTGTAGCATTTAGCACATAGTTCACAAAACAAATGGCCTACAGTGACCACTTTGGGTGATCGAGTGTGTGTGCTTATTCTGTGGGTGTTCGGTAGTAATGCCGCTGCTCTGATGAGTATTAAGCCTTAGACGAGATGAGAGATCAGAGGTGTCATCCCATCAATGGCTGGAGGAAGAGAGCATTCTAGCACTCAGCGTGCCACACCTCAACCACTCAACATTTGTTTTTCTTCTCTATCTCTCGCTAGCTCTCAACCCCCTTTCTTCATACGAACGTTGCCTATCGTAAACCTTTGCCCTCATCCATTTTCATCACTTGTCAGTGATGAGGAATCGGGGCTGATGTTATTTTGGCGATGAAAGAATGAAAAACATCCAAATCTGAATCCAATGTCCTCCATTTTTTAAAACTCGCTCACAGATCTATGTTCAGGAAAAAGGAATTGAATTTTAAGTCCTGAAAGCATAAACTGTTTAGATATAATAATAATTAAAAAATAAAATAAAAAATCAACACACTTTTGGCCAGGCTCATAACATCTGTGTGAAACCAGCCTGATTTGAGCCGAGAGAATAATCTAGCAGAGGACCAGGGGATTGTGTGTCTTGTTTTTGTATTGTAAGTGCCATGTGCTCTGCGTGATTATTGAGTAATGAAAGATAAACTAACTACAGAGCCTTTAAATCCCTGTGAATTGAATGGAATTTGGTTTAGTCTGATAAACACTGGTGGGCGGCACGGTGGCGTAGTGGTTAACATACCCACCTCACAGGAAGAAGGTCTTGGGTTCGAGTCTCGAACTCAGCCAGGGTGTCAGCCAACTGTGTGACGTTTCTGTTCGCATGTTGTCCTTGTTCTTTTGTGGGTTTCCTCTGGGTACTCTGGTTTTCTCCCACAGGCCAAAGGAATACATATTAGGCTAATTTGCTGTTTTGAATAGGGTGTACCCTGCCTCGTCCAGACTGAGATTGGCACTAGCCTCCCTGCGACCCTAGTAGGATTAAGCACTTCGAATGAATGAATGGTAAACACAAAGCAATTCTTAGTTACAGTATCTCTCCCGTGTTTGTTTAGGGCAGGTATGTTTCTGCAAACTGCTGCTATAGACATAAAGACTGTGATGACAATACTGAGCAACTTTTCAACTCATTTGACTTTACAGTATACAGCTGTTAAAAAGCAGCTTTACAGAAGTCCAGCTGTAGATTTTAATATCAAATCAGCAAACTTGGGGCAAATAAAAACTCCCTGAGATGACATTAGGAACAAACCTGGAGAGACTTATAAATTGTCCCATCCTCTTGTGGATGACACCTGATAGTGGGATTATAAATCATTAGAGGAAACATATATAGAAGGCATTCAGTGTTGAAATAATGATCTGTATGAGGGTATTGTGATCAGGAGTGTGGGATAAGAACAAACAGTCCTTTTCACTCAAAGATCCTGCAATATTGCCATAAAAAACCCCACAATATGCCAGCTTTGGTTGCTAATGCTAAGTCGGTAGATACATGAGCACTGAGGCTGGGACTGGCATTAGCCATTCTGTAGCCATTCTGTAACCATTCTGGTGGATTTTGGAGGCGGTCCCTCGCAAAATATGGGCAAAGGAAATATGCGCTTGCCTGAGATGTGATGCATGTGTTGCAGCCATCATGTGTGCCAGAAATAACTATGATGCATACATGACAATCTCTGTTTCGTGTATGATTTTACCACCAAGGAAATCTTTGGTAACATCCGGTAGGCCATGTACACCTCACGAATGCATTCTCGGTTGTAATGGATCTATTGCTTGACCCGGTGTCACTTTCAACACAACCAAATTTTCTGTGAATGGAAGCCACACCCTCCCAGCTCTCAATGTAGCTCCTCTGCCGTCATGTTTTCTAACGAAAGTGCATGGAACACTTATAGTATAATGATCCCTGATAGGCAAAAAAAAACCATGTCTACCATCATGTACTGTGAAGTCATTCTGGCTTCATCAAGGCTTTACACTGAACCTAAGAAGGCTGTGCTATTGTGTGTTTTGCGGCCAAAAAAAGGGAAAAAAGTTGCACACACGAATATGTTGTTGCTCCGCCTTTAGCCTTGCTTACAGCACGTAATCATCATGCCATTGTTTCAACAAACTTAAGCAACATAACTTTTGTTTCCATCCAGTGTTGGGTTCATTTCTCACCGACGTCCCCATAAAGTCTTCTCCAGCACAACCCTTTCAATAGGGTTAAGGTCACCACTCTTGGGCGCCAATACATATGTGAAAATGATTCCTCATGCTCCCTGAACCAATCTTTCATTATTTGAGACCCCATTTTATATCCATGCCATCAGGGAAGAAAAAGTCCATTGATGTCATTCAGTACATTCAGGTCATCAGCCGACTTCATTTTATTGCCACATTAATGTTGCTGAGCCTCAACCTGACCAACTGGAGTAACCATGCCATGGAGATTACATGCTGTGATCCACTCTGTGAAAATATTAGTGTGCCACTTTTTTTTCCCTTTGGCCAGGCAGTGTATATTGATCTGACATTGCTTAATGAGCAGCGTGACAAATGATACAACAGCATCAGTGTCTAATGGTCAAATAACATATTAGTTTTGTGACTGAAATACAAGTGCCATGAGCATTTCAGTGCTGCCTTCAAGAAAATAATGGCAGGTGAGCTTAGTGTTGAGGTGCATTTGCTAGCCATGTACATACATATACACCCCTCTTCAAATGCAAGCAAAGCTGCTGAGCATTGTGTTTTTGTGATCCAAATATGCTGGAGGAGAAATTGAAAAGAACTGGGAAGCGATTCAAGGCAGAAAAATGCACGGACCTTAGACACTGTAGACAGAGACGTTTAAATTTGAGCTGGTATAAGAAATAAGAATACTGAATGCCAACAATATCAGACCCCTATCCCAGAGTGCTGGCTGTCTTTTTTTGCACAGTCCTCAATCTCAGCTCTGAAGTTCAAAGGGGCATACAGACAGGAAGCGAATTGCTTGTCAGTCATCGCTTTGTTGCTGAAAACTTATAACTAGGGCCGTTTATGAAGAGCGATTTGCTCTTCACGAGAAGTTTAATGTTCTGGTTGCCTAGGTAACCCACTTGCATATCTCCTGCACCAAATGTTCATTCATTTATTCATTAGCCGAACCGTGTCATCTTACTAGGGTTGCGGGGGAGGCTTGGAGCCTATCTCAGCTGACTCTAGGTGAAGGTGATGTACACCCTGAACAGTTTGCCAGTCCATCGCAGGGCCAACAGACACCCACAATCAATCACACTCACACCTAGGGACAATTCAAAACAGCCAGTTAGCCTAATTATGGAAGAAACCCAAGCAGGAATATAAAAACTCCCCACAGAAACACCCTCACCAAGCTCGGGACATGAATCCAGGACCTCTTTCTGTTTGGTGGACATGCTAACCACTATGTTTCTGTGCCGCCCACCCCAAATGTTTCCCTGTGAAACAAGCAGTAACAGAGAGATCTACTCTTCAATAGTACCAATTCACCTGTGGTTAATTTATTTTAGTTCACAGTTTAAAGATCAATGCTGTGACTTTTTTGTTTTGTGTAATGCTTTTTGAAGGCACATTTTAGGCTGTCTGCCTCATCAGCTGTTGCGATATCTAGTGAGCACAGTGATTGGTTGTATCACTGATTTTTTTCTATCAAAAGGCAAATAAATCCTTATAAAGAATAATAACTGTTCAATTGATTTAGCAAAATAACTCATCAGAAGTCTTGCTGCTATATATAATCACCTTCTGGCTGGAGATCAGTACATGGTTCGGGCTTGTTGGAGACTGCACTGGTAAGCCAAAGGCAGTGATGGCATTTCCTTATGGTAAATATTTTTGGGAACTCAGTGCTTGCATCATCTGTCAGTCAATGCTATCCTTACTTCTATTGGCAGTCTCCTCAATTATGTCACCTCAAAGTTGAGAGCAGTTTAACTAATGATTAGTAATTACTAATGATTATTTCACCTGTCATTGTTTTATGTTACTGACTTCACATGACTTGCTTTCTTTGGGTTTACCCCTTGAAGTGGAAAAAATTGTGAAATCCTCACCTTGAACAGGCTGTGTAATAGTGATATTGAACACAATATAACTGACTGTAATCTACTGTATGAAACTGTACTGAACTGTACTGAATGTAGCTGAACAGCCAGAATAATTACTGGCACAATAAGGAACATAGTATCCCTTTTTTTTTTAAATTTGTAAGTTGCTGGCGTGGTGGCATAGTGGTTAGCACATCCGCTTCACAGCAAAAAGGTCCTGGCCTTGAGTGCCGGGCTGTTTGAGGCGTTTCTTTGTGGGGTTTGCAAGTTCTCCCTGGGTTTCCTCTGTGTCCTCTGGTTTCCTCCCACAGCCCAAAGACATGCAGGCTAATTGGCTGTTCCAAATTGCCCCTAGATGTGTGTTTTGGTCCTGCCATGGGCTGGTGAACTGTTCAGGGTGTACTGTTCTTGCCTTCGCATATTGTAAATGAGTCTGGTGTATGACATAGTGTAAATAAACTTTTTTTTATGTTGAATTGCAGAAAAGACATCTTGTAGGCATTGAAAAATGAGTGACTGCAATATAATGCATTTAATCATCACCATAATAAAACTGTGTAATACACCCACATGCGCTTTCAGTGTGTGCCATCATGCAATGACTGTTTATGCCTTCAATTAAATGTTGAGCCAGAGGGGAAATCCTTCCCGTTGTTCTTTGTGACATTGGGTGGAGATAAAAAAAAAAAAAAACACCCATTACAACTCCAGTCTGCTGTCATTAAAGGCACAATTAGTGGGTTTTCAGGCAGCTGAGTGTGTTCCTTCTGTTCCAGTGCAGCATCAGGTGGCCCATTGAGCTCCAGTACATTCCATGTTCTTGGTCTTGTTCTCATCACTGCGACTTAGTCACAAACTGCACTCTGCGAACTTGAGGAGGGAAACGAGACAATCTTTTTTGTGAGTTCCGATAGCTCATTTCCAAAGCTCTCCATTTAAAGACAGGAAACTGTCTTGCTGGTGGCATGTCTGTCAGCTGTCCAACTGAAGCATTCTTTTCAAAGGATGAACAAAGACTTACTTGTGATGTAAATCTTTAATGTGGTTCTTTTTACCGCACTTAATCATGCAACTGAAATGCTAAAACGTTACAGGTGTAAAGCCTAGCCATATGCTGAGAGGTTTTTGGAGCTCAGCACAGCGCAGCCTGACAGGTGGACGTGCCCTGGTAGCCCTCCAGAGCCCAGTGCTTACGTTCAATTATCACAGCTTAATTTAATTGGTGCAATAAAACAATCCAGCTGCATAAACATGTATGAAAGGGCGTGAGATCTGGAGTGGGGAGCTATTGGTCACTGGGGACACGGATGTCTGCTAACGCCAATGAATCATTTCACACTGCGATGTAGTGATTTAATGGCGGCCAAATCAGCACACAGCTCGCCGGCACCTTGCTGGGACAATGTGTCGCTTTCTTATGCATCCATCATGCTGAACACTCTTCCCAAATGGCTGCCACAGAGAGCTGGAGGAGCCCCATTTGGGGTACTTTAAGGAGACAGGGGGTGTCTTGTAATTCTGCCTGGGAGAGAAGAGAGGAGTGGGGTTAAGCACCCGTGTGAGATGAAATTGAGTTCTTGGGTGCAGGAAACGACTCACTTAGAAACACTTGGATAAATTGCTTTATCAATTGTGTGTTATACTGAAAAGACTGAGTTCATTTAGTTTCAAAAGCACTAGTCTTCAGTGAACAGCGAGCGTAGTTTGCTTTATTTACAGCTAAAGTATCACCTTTAATTCTACTTGAAACTCAAATTGTAGATTTTGACTTTAGATTTATACTATGTCATAATACAGAGTCAAGGATTTCAGATATAAGCCTGCTTTAAAATCATAATCAGGACCGCTGATGTACACAAAGACAGGAAGAACTATGATTCACAATATTTATAATTCCTAGGAATATTAGAGCAAAACAGCACTACCATGTTTAAAAACTGTTGTTTTTTTTTTTAAAGAAAATCTTCATTGTAATGTTCAGTAGCTAATCATTTTTAAATCATCTGCAAAAATAAATTAACAAATAGAAGATTTCCATTCCATCAATGCTCAATTAATAATATCTTATAAAGGTTGATCGTGTCATTGGGCATCCTGCGCAATACATTGGTAGGCTTTGCGTGTTTCTGGGTTTCTACTTCTTTTACATTTTTCCTTTATCTCGAGAAAGACTTACTCCTTACTTACTTACTTACCCCTTCGGGGAATGTCCAGTGTGAACGTCATTTTCCCCCCAGAATGTTGCGTTAAGATTTTATGGATTTATTAAAGAATACTGGTATTGGTCATCCTTACAGTATTATACATATGATACAGATCTTATTTTAACATAAGTGACCATTAAAAAGCACCATACTGGGCAATTTTATCCCGTGGATTACTAGCGGGGCCTGAACCAGTGCGGAACAACCACTGTAGTAAACAAGCAGCAAGCGACATTTTAGGTGATAAAACTGCCTGCATACTAAAGGTCCTTTTGGCGAGGTGCTGCTCCCGTCCATTGTCATCCTTTGACTTTTTAATGAAGGAATTCTTTCGTCGGAACAGTGTCCGGTGTTAGACATAAAAGCTTGGGCTTTGTGTCAAGTAGTTCTACCTGGAGCTCACGCCGATAGCAGGTTGGCTTGGAAAGGAAATGTTTTCAGAGTATGTCCTGTGTCGATGTTATATTATGTTTTCTGTTACATTATGTCTTGTTGTTTGTTCAGTCGTATGCTTTACACTCCGCCATTTTCCTGGAGACACAGCTCAGCACTGGCCGATAATGTGTTATCTTACACTGGTGTCTGCTGCATGCAGCCCAGCCAATAGGACAAAACAACAAATTAGCATCACTATCAGGGCTGAAACAGCCAGTGAAGAAGGCAACATGTCACTGTGCATGCCTAGTAGTAATAGTGTGGCAGCACTCGCTTGTACTTGACAAGAAGCAAGGAATGACGTTGCCTGACGGACCTGCTGATGTTATACGTGATAATTTTAAAGAGCTAATAATACAAATTCACAACAGGTACCCTTTAACACTGCTGTCTATAAGCTGCTGTGGTCAGCCCTCAATCCAAAACCTGTGTTGATGGACTGTACCATGTGAGTTTTAAGCATGGAGGTAATTGTGGTGACACAGACAGCCTACATTCCCTCTGGTATATGTTCAGCTTTGACGCAGGAACACGCAATCGTTCAGTAATCAAACAATTTGAAAAACATTGCGCTTTACAAAAATATTAACACTAATAAACCCGGGATGTCTCCTCTATGAATCTATTTTTTCAATTGAACATCTACATTCTCACTCATTTCCCGAAACGCTTAATCCTACTAGGGTCGCAATCCAATTATCCTAATGAGCATGTCTTTGGACTGTGGAAGGAAACCGGAGTACCTGGAGGAAACCCACACGTGCACAGGGAGAACATGCAAACTCCACACAGAAATGCCTGAACCTGGGACTTGAACCCAGGACCTTCTTGCTGTGAGTGGGACTAAGCACTACGCCACCTCTAGTTTATCATAGTATTGGCACTAGTCCAGCCCATCAATTTCCATCCATGTTTTAGTTAAAGTGTCAATGTAGTGTTCTCCATTTCAAACACATTTTATTAGAACCTCAGTCCACCCTGACTATCAGTAAATTCCAGTATTTTATATTTCTCCTTTATTCAGCAGTTTTCCCGGTTAGCTGCACTGCTAATCAGAGTGTCGTCACCTAACAGAACCAAAAAATTGTACTTCAGCAAAGACAGCGTCTTCATTTTCCTTCCTGTGACAGATTTGGTATTCCTCCCACATATCTGCAGCTCTTTTCTGGTTAATGTCTGTCCTCACTCTGTCGGTGAGCACTGAACTCTGACACGTGCAGTGGCTCTTCAGTGCGGCCCCGACAGCCGTGCAATCGCCGCTGATTACTGTCGACGTTATCCAGAAGCCCTCTCACCTGACAGGAAGCAGAGCGCAGAGTCCTGGTGTTCTATATATGCCTTTAAGGGCTGAACTCATCTCCCTCGGTGGGTATGTAATTGCTGGAATTAAAAATTTGAGAAATGATATCCTCCCAGGAATATGGCATGCACACATTTAAACGAACTTCTGATCTTGACATGTGGCATGGAATTGAAATAGGTATGTCCGACGCACACACACGCACATACACACACAAGGCCACACACAAGGTTATAATGGCAGGATGATGCATTTTTTCCCCCCACTTGACAAACAGGAATGGAGAGAAGACGTTTAATCCAGTAAGACTGCATGATGTGGAGGTTGATTCACTTTGAAATCATTTTCATTGTTTGTAGGGGAAAGAAAGACATTGCACCAGAAGTGATGCAAAAATAGGTTCAAGCCCTTTTCCATCTGTGTGCAATCCCAGCCTAATGCTATCGTCACCTGTTTCCCTGGGCCTCTTGCACATCTGGACTGCATTAAATAAATCACACAAGGTGCATTTTTTTGCAGCCTCTTTCATTTGCCTATGTGTAGCACTTGGCTTGTGTTTCTGAAATAGGCTAAAATAACAAATTAAGATCTGAGAGCTCAGTGAAAAGCACTGAATTTAAAGAGCAATTTGCCTGAATATTTTAAAACCAGACTCCCTTGGGGCTTTCAGTAAACTAGACACCAAGAGTCTAAGAGTGTGGTTGAGCTTTACAGCTGTGTGGACTGGATTTTACATGCCCATCTCTTTTGGGTTACGGTCCATGTGATTGATGGTGTAATCCATCCATCTTGTAAATAAAAGACTATACGGGATATACGGGACCACTCTGTGCTCAAGAAGTTCAAGGTTTTTTTTCAAATGTAAGTCATTTGTGATACATGACTTTGCAGGTGGCATTAAAATGCACTGAAACTTCAGAGCTTCATATCAGTGACTCAAGCCATTTAAAAAAAGCATGACTCATCCCCTAGAGCAAAGAAATGTATTAAACACAGTTTGTCAGATGAATATCCAGACATTAATTTCCTCAATATCTTGAGTGACATCAGAAGCATAACAGGTGACCATGTTTGACGGAGTCTGTTAGCACAGTCATGCAGAAAGCATGCCAGAAAGAACCTCTGCATTCAAAAGGAGAGCAGCGAGAGTTTTGGGAAACTCCTGCGTTTGGAAATGTTTTTCTTCATTCTGTAAGAGGCAGGGGTGTGTGTGTGTGAGTGTGTGTGTGTTTTTACGTCTTGGCTGGTCCTCACTTCATCAAAGGGATGCTTAAAAGTTAAGGCTTGGGTTTTGGGTTTATCAGAATAAGAATACTTTATTGATCCCGGAGGAAATTGTGTTTAGGTTATAATTTGGTTTAGGCTGCGGTTATGGTAAGGGCCGAGGTTATGCGTTAAAATTTAGTTAAAATGGTTAAAGCTGGGGTAAAGGGCTAGGGACTGCATTATTTCAATGAGAGTCCTCAAAAAGATAGAAGTACAAGATTATGTGTGTGTGTGTGTGTGTGTGTGTGTGTGTGTGTGTGTGTGTGTGTGTGTGTGTGTGTGCGTGCGCGCGCGCGCGTGTATGTGCGTCCATCTATCTGTGTTTTTATATGTTAGTGGGGACTAAATACACAGGCATGTGACAGTTTTTATCTCGTGAGGGGCATTTGGTCCCCACAAAGAAAATAACTGCAGTTTTTATTAAAAAATACTGAACACCTAAATGTTTTTGATTTTTAGCTTTAAGGGCAGGTCTTTAATTAGGAGGAGTATATCATTAAATAGCTACAATAGTAAGGTCCTCACAAGGACAGTATAACCTATTTGTTGCTGTTTTTTATATCCTGGTATATGAATATTAAATATTTGGCATTTGGTTCCCAGCAGGAAAATTGATTCTTTACAACAACAACAACAACAAAAAAAACAACAACAACAACTGAAGCTTTCATTTTTTCACACTCTGGAGTAACATATATGTTTTTGATTACTAGGGATTAGGGTGCAGTAGGCCTACATCATTAATTAATGCAGTAATAAGGACCTCACAAGGAGCGTAAGACTAGGGGTGTGTGTGTGTGTGTGTGTGTGTGTGTGTGTCTCACATGAACGGCAGATGTGCAGCTGCACTGAGATGGGAACACTTGCGGGCGGCGCGTCTGTGCTCAAGAGGGATTTCGCATCAAGCCATAATGTCATGCGATAGAGCTCATGTTATTGTTCTTCAAGGTTTGGACAGTGATGTCAGAGGAAAGAGGAAACTAGCTAACTCCCAACTAAGGGATCAGAGGTCATGGAGAACTTGGCAGCAGCCCAGCATTTTTTTTATGCACGTTGCTTTTTTCCCTCTTTCTTTTTCCACAAAAATTTGTCACGCCCCAAGGAGAAGGCTGGAGTGTGCTCAGTTATGGCTGATTATTAGTGATGATTTAGGGTTGCGATGGTAGTTGTGGTTAATACAGGGATCAGAGGATTAGGATGCACTTTGCACTAGTGGCCAACTCAAAAACCTGCTGACAACTTCGGCAGCTTCTCAGTAGTACTCTCACTGACAGTAAATTTTCTGACCCATTACTTGTGAGATAAAGAGCCGTTTCTGTAGGCCAGGAGATGAGATAAAGAGGAAACTAGTGAACAGAGGAATTTATATCTGTCCATGAAGACCAATGTTTCATCAGATATGACAGAATATGGATACAATATCAAAGAGCACTTCTACTACACACGCCTCCATGGACTGTCTGTCTTATACGGTTGGTTTTTATTTGTTTTGCAAATCACTTATATACACAGTATTTTTTCTTCCACTCCTTGGTCTCTGTTTTTTACTGAATAATGATTTTTAATGTACAGATTAAGGCACTGCTTAAAACCTAGCTCCCCATGAGATTTTTGGGGGCTGTGTTTCTTTTCCATTCACAATTAATTAATTATTCTGTTGATGTTTTTAAAGTCTGCGCCAGGTTCGATGGAAAAATCAGGGGAAGCATTGCCAAGAATAATTCTAAATGTAATTTTAATGTGTTGTTGTTTAGATGTTCATTAATTGATTTGCTGAACCGCTTACACCTTCTAGGGCTGCAGGAAGGCTGGAGACTATCTCAGCCGAATCTGGGTGAAAGTGGAGGCACACCCTGAACAGTTCACCAAGCCACACTCATACCTAGGGGAAGTTAGGAACAGCCAATTAGCCTAACGTGTATGCCTTTGGACTGTGGGAGGAAACCGGAGTACCCAGAGAAAACCCATGCATGCACGAGGAGAACATGCAAAACTGCGCCACTGTGCTGCCATGGTTGGATGTTGTTTCAGTTAAAGTTTCCAAAAACAACAAGTGTCTTAGAATACATTCCCCGATGTTGGCACGAATCTAGCTCCTGCCAAAAAGCGAACAGCCAATCAGCAACCTGAATCATACAGACACCAGACTGAGAGACAGACAGATAGACATAAAAGCCATTCTAATATTAGTAAACTAATATTTTCTTATTTTTTTAATCGGTAGTGTCCATAAAAACACTACCTAATAGCATTTATGCCTTTACAGCTCTGATGTCAGTATTTGCATCTGTGTTTTTTTTTTTGTTTGTTTGTTTGTTTGTTTTCGGATAGTCCTTTCACTTTTTTAGGCCACTTTAAATTTTAAATATATAAAACAAAGAAAATACATGTTAAACATTCCAAATATTTACTATTCATGATGCTGCACCATTTCCTGAATACTTCACTGGTCCATCTTAACTACAAGTGTAAGGAAATGATACTGAGCATGCTATCTGCTTTGTACAAGAGGTCAGATTTTCCATCTGCCTAATGTCTTGTTGAAGCATATGTTCAGACAACACTCCGATGAATCTAATCTAAAATGAATCATAGGGTTTTGCACATATTTGTGAAGTTGATCATGCCTGCTGTTTGGACAATACTAAATATTATGACATTCTACTATATTATAGAGATTCTACTCATTCATTCATTGATTTTCTGAACTGCTTAATCCTAATTAGGTGCCCATCTCAGCTGACTCTGGGCGAGGGCAGAGTACACCCTGGACAGCTCGCCAGGCCATAACAGGGCAGAAACAGGCTGACGGCAATGTAGCCTACTCTTGACGAAAATCAGCAATGGTTCTTTTACATGCCTCTCACCACAGACAGTGAGAGCCATGACCGGCCTTTGATAACCCAGTTAGCTGCACTGGGGGGACAGTAGTGACAACCCGGTGATAGTGGGGCTTGAACCTCCAACCTTCGGATCAGTAATCCAGCACCCTCCCTCCGGGCCACCACTGCCCTAAAGATTCTACTTTTTTTATTCAAATTGTTGTTGATCATATGCAATACAAATTGCTGAATTAAAGAATATAAAATAGAAACATTTACTATAAAGTTTGGGATGTGGTCTCAGACTTTTGGACCGCACTGTATATTCTGTAGGTCAGTAAAAAAACTTCTATAAAATAAAAAGATTACGTTCATCCAAAGGTCAGGAGATGAGCGGTGACACTGAAGCCCTGTGAATATGAGTGAACATATAAATTTTAAATTGTACATTAAAACCAGCTAACAACAATTAAGCCCTGTTCTTGTTTAGTCGATATCAGGTCATATCGGTCACATAGAGGGAGTCATATGTTCCTGTTTTAGATGTGCCCTTGGTTATCTGGTGGAATAATTGGTGGAGGAAGTGTCTCCCCCTGGAGGGGAATATGTTAAAGGCCCCCCATGAACCAAGCACCGTTTCTCTGGTCTCTTCACTCCACACAACACCCTGTCTGAGTTATCAGACCTTCCTTGTATCTTGATGAAGATGAATGATCCAATTGAAGGCTCTAATGTCGCAATCTCATTTAGAACCTCTAACATTATAAACGAGACATGCATTCATTTTGAGAACTATTTGGCAAAGTACAGAAAATCCATACATCATTAGAAGTGATTTATATCATCTAATATCTTAAGAGTTTTATATGTTCTCCTGTCCACTAGATGGTAAGGTTATGTACATTTTTAATTATAAATCTTATCCTAGTGCGGTGGCTAATGCTCGACGAATGACACTTATCAGGCTCCGTAAGTGCTACCGCCAATAAATGTAACACATAGCAGAAAAATGGCAGCTCAAATCCTGATGGATGTTTTATCACCACTTATCCTTGGACCAATTCCAAGATGGTTCATATGAGAGGTGTATCCTAGAGATTTTGTGGGAAGCGAGAATGACGATTTTGATAATGAGAAAAGCTTAATTTATTGACTGCATTGGAAGGGATATTATAAAGGCACATTTTAACGTTGTAATTATTTTAATACTATGATGGAAAATACAGTGTAAGAAATAATATCAAGAGAAATTAATAATGGGGATTAATAATAGCAATAATAATAATTTGCTTCAAGATTTAGAATACTGTTTCCACTCACAGCGAGAAGGTCCTGGGTTTGAGTCCCAGGTTTGGCAAGGGTGTTTCTGTGTGGGGTTTGCATGTTCTCCTTGTGTTTGCATGGGTTTCCTCTGGGTACTCTGCTTTCCTCCCACAATCCAAGGACATGCACATCTGGCTAACTGGATACTCTAAATTGCCTGTAGGTGTGAGTGTAAATGGTTATGTGTGTATTTCCCTGTGATGGACTGGCAAGCTGTTCAAGGTGTACCCTGCCTTTGCCCAGAGTCGGCTGACGGAGGCTTCTGCCTCCCTACGACCATGGGATTAAAAGTAAATAGGATTGATAAATGAATGAATGAATAAATGGCTTCCCCAATCCCTTCCTCCCCAAACTTGAAGCTTACACAGATTGCCAGGTTAAGGACACTGTACTTACAGTTCAGCAAGTTTTTTTTTAAATTTATTTTTATTTTTTTAATGAAAAGTTTCATCATATAAAGCTATTTGATGACACAGACTTGTTGTACACGATAATATATGGTAAAAACATCCATATTCTTTCTCGTTTACACAAAACTGTATAAAAGCAGTGAGAACAGTTTCCAACCCTCTCTTAAAAGAGCTACATGCCTTTTCATGTGATAAACCTCGATGTAGGTGGAAGCAGAGGACATGCAATGCACTGCAGGACTTTCTCTCATGATAAGATAAAGTATAACTTTACAAGATTCTAATGCGGATAGATGAAATTGAACCATAAAAGCTGTTGTGCTTGAGACAGATGCATAAAAAAAATAAAATAAAAAAACAGAAGTAAAGAATACAATGAGTATCGGCATGGAAATTAAGCCAAACACAAACAAAAACTGGGCTTTAATCAAATAAGCGATCAGTATGCAGAGTGAAAGCAGGTGTGTACTGTGAAGTCAACGAGCAGGGTGAATAGATGCCTGTAGGCTGCACAGTGTGTTCTCCGTGAAATGCAACTCTGAAGCACAGTTTCTTTACGCTAACATGACAAAAGCTTTTACTGTGTACACATACCTTTGATTAAGATTCATTTATAAATTATACACATCAACAGCAGTAAGTAATAACAAAATAAGACAAATATAACAGAATAATGCTGAAAATAAATGTGAACGTGCTCTCTCAATGGACTGGCAAGCTGTTCGGGGTGTACCCCTCCGTCACCCAGAGTTGGCTGAGACAGGCTCCAGTTTCCGCACTACCCTAGTACGATTAAGCTGAAAACACTTTAAAGAATTACAATATTAACAGTTTTATTTTTACTACTTTCAACATATTTGAGCAATTGATTGACTACATTATATTTTCATTTGGGTTTTTACACCAAAACCTAGTGGCTCATCACAGCCAGAGCTTATCCCAGTTTCTGTAGCAAGAAACAACTAGGAGTTCAACTTCTCCTGGATTGAATGCAAGCCCATGGCAGACTACCTTACCTTATTTTACTTATTACTTTATACTGCTGGGTGGCCAGAGCCCTTGCCCAGGGGTCTTGGCACAATGTGGGTCTAATCGGGATTTGAACCCTCAACCTCGCAATCATGGGCCCAGCACCCGAACCACTACGTCACTGGCCCATTCGCAAAGATGTAATTTGTGCTGTGTGCAAAAACAATGATGGGAAATGTAAGTTTTTCCACCATTTGTTCATTCAATATGAACATATAAACGTTAAGTAAATTTCTATCTGAACCTTCTGTTATAGATGACTTAACTCCAGATTGTAGATGGCCATTAATCTGTGAAGAGTAAGTACACCAATCAGCCATAACATTAAAACCACTTCCCTATTATTATGCTGCGGTATCTAGCACCAAGACGGTAGCAGCATATCCTCCTGCAATTTGCAAGGTAGAGCCTCCATGGTTTGGACATGTCAGTCTGGCACATCCCACAGGTGGGGAATTTGGAGGCCACGTCAACATCTTGAACTCTGTCATGTTTCTCAAACCATTCCTGAGCAATTTTTGCATTGTGGCAGGATGGATCATCCTGCTGAAAGGGGCCACGGCTATTAGGGAATACCAGTGCCATGAAGCGATGTACTTGGTCTAAAACAGTGTGTTAGTGGTATGTGTCAAAGTGACATCAACATAAATGCCAGGATCCAAGGTTTCTCAGGAGAACATTGCCCAGACCATGCTGTTGCTTTTTCCAACTTGTATTCTTCCCTTAGTGCATCCTGGTGTCATCTTTAATCCAGTTCAGCAACGCACCCAGCTGTCCGAATGATGTTAAAGAAACCATGATTCATGAGATAAGGCCGCTGGTCATTACTGGTCATTATGCACCTTTGCCAGCAGACGGGGGTCATCATGGGTTTTCTTACCAGTCTGTGGCCTCACATCTCCATACACAGCAAGCTGCAATGCCCTGTGTGTTCTGACAGCTTTCTATCATAGCCAGTATTAACATTTTCAGCAATTTGTGCAACAGTATATCTTTAATGAGATCGAACCAGAAGGACACGACTTTGCTCCTCATGCACATCAGTGAGCCTTAGCTACCCACACTGATACCAGTTCACAAGGTGTCCTTCTTTGAACTACTTTTAGTAGGCACAAACTAAGGCATACTGGGAAAACGTCACAAGACCTGCTGCTTTGGAGAGTAGACCAAATCACTCAGCAATCACAATTTGACCCTTGTCAAAGTCACTCAGATCTTTTCACTTACCCATTTTTCCTGCTTCTGACAAATCAACTTTGAAGAATGACTGTTCACTTGCTGCCTAATATCTCTCACCCCATGACAGGTGCCACTGTAATGAGAGAATCAGTGTTATTCACTTATCATGTCGGTGGTTTTAATGTAATGGATGATATGGCTGTTTAATGTCAGTGTACTTAGGAAGTCCTTTAAAAAAAAAAATTCATAGTTTACTTGTACAGTAGTGTGCAGTGAAGATTCTACACCACCACTTTTGTCTAAAAGGGCTCCTAATAAAAAGAAGTAAAAAATTACTTCTCTATAATTTTTTGGTGAAAATGTATTGAACAGTGCAATGCAATTGTAGGCAATGAGAACCAAAAAAATTATTTCGACAAGTATATTGAGTATTACAGAACCCCTAAAGGGACATGGGAAAAAAAATAAATAAAAAGATGGGTTTCTCGTGCGCACGAGAAAGTTTCGCGTGCGCACCAGTTACCTAAGGTTTCTCGTGCGCTCGCGATACTTTCTCGTGCGCACGAGAAACCTCTCCTTTTTTTTTCCATGTCCCTTTTCTCATGCGCACGAGATGTCCCTTTAGGGGCTCCGTAGAGTATGGCTAATAAACAAAAACTCTGACAATAAAAATTTTATTTTTAAAATTACTTCTCTATAATTTTTTGGACATAGCATGAATGAACTTTAAACCATATGGAATGGTTTTGCGAGTGAAGAAATTAAAAATATGTGAACACTATGCCTGAAAGGTTAAATGCTGTAATCAAAGTAAAGGGTG
>JBCNYH010000014.1:11814753-11828550 GCA_039654325.1 Tandanus tandanus
CACACACACACACACACACACACACACACACACACACACACACACACACACACACACACACACTCACACTCACATACGCACACACACCCCTCCGCTAGCCTCCAGGCCAACTGAAACAGGAGAGCGACCTCAACTCACAGCCGAAATATCTATCAATGGCCCTGGAGGCTGAGGAGAAGAGGAAGGAACTTTGTGTTTATAACACGGAGCTGTATCTGTTGTTTAATCGAGAACAGGAAGCACCAACCGCAGGTTTGCGTAGGATGATCTGCACTATTTGGAATTGAAAAAGTGTTAGAAAGGTGGAATAAAGAGCAAAAAAAATAATTCGCCTGTGTGGTCTTTGACTTGGCAAATGCTCTAAATGAAAGCATGTGGCATGTTTAGCATGCATGGTCACGTATTATTATACAACTAGTCCTCGCTTTCTCAGCCAAGATCATTTTAAAGGACAGGTTCAACATAAATCTCATGAAAATGACCAGATTTGAATATGCATGCTTCAAATGACATCGTACAGCTTCAGTATTTACACAGATCTGTTTGAGTATGGGGGTAATGCAGTGACCTGATATGTGTCAGTGTTTGTTTAATGCCCCAAATATTTGTATTTATATTTGGATTTAGGCCAGATGTGTATATGGTATACACAATAATTTTATTATATAGTCTCTAAAGCTGTGTCATAAAAACACAAAAAATACTTTGGGGGTTTTAAAAAAAAAAAGGCATTTTATAGACAATTTATAAAAACAAATAGGAATTTGCAGAACAAAACTTTCCCCAACTCTTGACCGAGATGAGTAAACTCTCTGGCAAGCTTCGTATCTTCTATCTAATGTTACTGAGTAAGCAATTAACCATGTTTTAAAACAAAGTTTTTCCCAAATCATGAAACAGTTGTTTATCCTTTACAACAATAAGCACGTAATAATACTTTGTCAGATTTACTTTAGATTTTACGTTTGTTACATTCCAGAAAGCTTGCCAGAAAAGTCCCGAATTCTCTTTCCAGCTGTTTCTCCGAGAAGCTTCTAATGAATGTCTAATACATGAACAAGTTCATCATTTTAAAATTAATTACATTATTTTCTTTGTTACCCCGGCAGAGGTATATTGTGCACAGCACGCGGTCTGTGTGGGCTAGACGGACTGGTGGCTCTATAAATAAATCAGAAATGAGTGCACACCAGTGTTAAATTTTTTCTCACGCACAGACTGAGGAAAAAGAAGACAAATAATGTCTCCGTTGTCCAGTGACCAAACTTTTTGGGTTAGTTTCAAGTCTTTTGTGCCGATTTCGAGATGTAAATGTACTTGGGGTTGGAAATTGTGCTGAAACCTGGCAACCCTGCCCACTAGCTACATACTCAGCTCTTTCCAATCTCCATATGAAAGTAAAAACCTCACACTAGTCTCAACATGAAGCAGACAAGAAAAACAAACGGTGTAACTACTATTTGTATCTGTATTTATATTCATTTACACCACATTATATGTTCAATTCAAGTAAAGAGATTCTTATTCGGTTATATTTCTAGCTCATAGCAAAGATATCAACTAATCAGCTCAGTGAAAAATTATAAGTATGATTCTTCATCTAGCCTTTACTTTAATATCAGACTATGGCCTCGTTGATTCATATTAATATTTAGAATCAGTGACTGATTTCAGACTGGTCTACATATTTCAAATGACGCGAAGAGAGAGCTCTTATCTTACCCTCTTGTTCCTTGATCTTTTCTAACGCAGTATGAGAACTGCCCTCTGAACAACACTGTTCTACAATCTCTGCTCCGAGTCCAACCATAAACAAACAGACATTTTTCCACCCGCCCATATAACACTCACTGAGACTGAAAACCCCTTCTTTCTGTTTTCCATCAGATAGCACAGAGAGATACAAGACATAGACGGACGTTAAAGGTGTTTATATGAGGCTCTGGTAATGAACGTGGCACTGCTCCAGAATACACATGATGAACTGAGTGACTGAGCGTTCTTCTGAATTTGGAGGACTACACCAACCTGTAGTCATTGTAACTGTGTGATTGAAATGGCTCTTGTTTGTGCGGTCATATAGACATTCAAACACACACACCCCCGAGACATTAGATTTGTCAGATTCTGTGTTTCAGTATAAGCTAGCAATTTCTCTAATCAGCTGCGGGTTAGAGTAGAAACCCATACACATTGGAGCAGGATGAGAGTGAGTGAGTGAGTGTGTGTGTGTGAGAGAGAGAGAGAGAGAGAGAGAGAGAGAGAGAGAGAGAGAGAGAGAGAGAGGCAAGGGAAAGAAAGGAGGAACCTTCAGAGAAAGACCTGGGTGGCCTTTGCCAGCAGCAGGAAAGTGGGTGGCTTCATACGTACTGAAAGTTTCCCAATGAGGGTGTGGATTACAGTTTAGGATGCCGGTTCAGTGATAGCATATTTATACAGTGATTACTGGACACTGTGCACTTACATCACTCACTGTAGGTCTGCCGGAAGGATTTAGAATTTAGAGAATCAGTTGGGTCATTAGGTTTACATGCTGATAAGTGGGAAAAATTCTTGTTGTAATTTCTCAGAGATTAAAAAATATATATCTTAGCTTTTTATCCACATGGCCTGCAGTGAGGCACATTTTTAGGATTTTTGGGGGGATTGCTTTGGTTACAGCGTCTCTGTTTGCACCCTTATCATTGAACGCAATATTCCATGTTTAAATATAGTGTCTGTTATTACTCCACATCTCTAGCCTTTTGTTTTTAAAGAACTTAAGACTTGTACTTGTTCAGTAATAAGAATGAACACATTTTCCAGCCAGGCTGACAGTCCTTCTCTAAACACCACCAAATCTGCCACAATTTATGATAAATAAATACGAAATACATTCAGGATCATGACCATAACATGCACTAAAATATCGAGATTTACAAGATAGTGAGCAACACACGTTTGCAGCTTGAAATTATGACCGTTTACAGTGAGATGTCATTGCAAACTTTAGTGTTGTCATTTGGCAGCATGGCGAGATCAAACAGTCCAAGAGAGAGTTTCTTTCCTGGCATTCCATCCCTAACATGGCGAACCTTTCATCCTATAGTCATCTGTGTGTGACTGAACTGTGCTGACCCGACCAGCTGGCAATTAATCTGAATATCTAGTCAATGCGTTTGTATTCACTGAGTTGAAGTAGAAGTGCTGTTGTTTTCTGTGTTTTATCTTCTTATCTGTTAGCTTGGTCTCGGTTTAGAAACAGCGTGTCCTTTTTGGTAGTGTGTACATAAAATGTATAAGACTACTAGCTGCATAGTAGACAAAACTCACTTCCTATGAAGTTTCCATTGAAAGTGCAGCATCAGCACGTAAACGCCACCAACGCCCAGCCTCATGATACAGCACTTACTCGCTCATTCACATGTCCTGTTGTCTATGTATAATTATGCAAGATTGACTTCCATGGAATTTACTGCCATTAGCATGTTGCTGATTTCTAGTTAATTAGAATAAATGTAGGAAGCAAAATTTGGTGAAAGTGTGACTTTGCCTCATCATCAGGTAGTTTTCCTGCTTTGGCTGTGTCTAGAGAGGCTTTGCCAAAACAGAGAAAGAATTAAATTTCGCAGTGAATTTTATAGTCGATAAAATAGATTTAGAACTTATTTGGTTGGATCTTTTTATGTTTGCTTTTCCTATGTGGGTATATAGCATGCTAGCAACCACCTCATTATTAACAAAATAGCAATTTATACTTTTTTTGTGTGTCTGTAAAGAAAACCTACCTCTGTCGACCCGGTGAAAGCCACTTTGTCTATGCCCATGTGTGAGGCAATGCTGGCTCCTGCTGTTGGCCCGAAGCCTGGCAAAATATTGACCACCCCTGGTGGAAAACCAGCCTGTACAAACAAGAAAGAGAGGAAACAATCTTTAGAAGACAGAGCAAGAAAGTAAGAGAAAGAGAGCAGAGATGATGAGCCAAGATCACCACAGGCCTTTGGGGGTGGAGGGGTCCCCACCCATCCCGCTGTCCCTCCAGCCCAGGGAAAAGAGTGCATAAATATCAAAAAGACAGAGACAGGACAGGTTTCACAGTTCCACAGGAAGATAGAGGTTGAGGAATAATAATGGCTCCATTAAGATGAAGGAGTTGTGTTGTTATGGGATGACCTCTCCACACCAATGGAGTATTTAAGCATGATTTTAAGGGTCATGTACAGAAGTTGATCTGAGTTGATGCACTTAAAATGTGTATTCTTTATTCACTAATATGAAGAACAATTTTCTGATATGTATAACTGCTTTTCCTTTAAGTAAACACCCTTTTTTTTACTCTTTTTTATTTATTTAATAAAATTTTTTTTTTTACATCTGTGTGTCTTTGTTTTATTATTGTCTGTTAGTTATCTTTCAGTTGTAATATGTCATTCATGTTTTTTCTCATTCGAGACCCTCCAGAACCAAACGAGTCCGAAGTCACAGTGATGTAATTTTAGATATAACAGATTATCTATGCTTAAAGAAAAAGCATGAAATAAGCTAGTCAGAAGCCAACTTCCATGGCATTGCTTGGGATAAGGAAATGTTTGTTTACACTGAAGGACTTTACGGAGAGGATTTTTATTGGTTTAATTTGGTAATGATGTAGGTGTTAATTGACAATTGACTAATTGTAAAATCTATATATTTTCTTTGTGTTTTATGCTAAAATGCTATTGACCCACTAATGCATTAATCTGCAATATCTAAAAAAAAAAAAAAAAAAAAAAAAAATTAGGTTGCCAACTGTTTTGATGCTGGTGGGACACATTTATATATTATATCAGTGTTCTATTTTATTTTCCCCCTGGGTGGCAACGGTGGTCAGTGGTTAGCATGTTTGCCTTGTGGCGAAAAGGTCCTGGGTTCAATCTCTGTGGTCAGCTGGGGAATGTCTTGTGTGGAGTTTGTTCTCCCTTTGCTTTCAAGTTTCCGCAGTCCAAAGACATGCACATTAGGTCAACTGGCTACCTTTACTTGCCCATAGGTGTGAATGTGAGTGTGAATAGTTGTTTGTGTCTCTGTCAGCCCTACAATAGACTGATGACCTGTTCAGGGTGTACACCACCTCTCACCTAAAATCAGATGGGAATGGCTGCAGCTTCGCTCACAAGCATAGTAACAGGATTAGTGGTACTGATAATGAATGAATGAAATTTTCCTCTTTCCCTTATATGCCCTGTGTTACTACCCAGGGTGTCACTGTAAAGAAGTACATATTTGATTTAAAAAAGTAAGTAAGTAATGAATCATTGTTTAAAAATAGAAAATACTGATAATATTGTAAATTTGATCAAAGTTTATTTAGTTACGGTTTGAGAAAGTAATTGTGGTACATTCCTGGTTTCACCACTCTATTCTGGGCTAAATTAGAAACTATACTTAATGTGATGGTATTGTTTGTCGGTAGACAGCGTGTTTAGCTACTGTGCTATAATTAACCTGTAATGTTCCTCGTAAGTCAGGCCCTCACTGCTGGTACATCATAATGTCACCGTGTTGTTCCACTTTGATCAGAGTGTTATGTGTTCACTGGCTTTGCGTATTACTGTGGACATTGTTATTGTGTAGTGTCAGTAGTGATGGACCTCTTTGATCAGTGGATTATTGCGAGTGTACACTGGAGAATATAAGATGTACCTCTTTGATCAGTGCGGCCATGTAGAGGCAGGTGAGGGGGGTCTGTTCAGCTGGTTTCAGGACCACTGTGTTCCCGCAGCAGAGAGCTGGCCCCAGCTTCCATGCCGTCATCATCAAGGGGAAGTTCCACTACGCAAATAGCGAGCACAGAAACTCAGTCCAATGTTATCTTAGTCTGAGTAGCCATCCTTCCTTTACATGGATTTCTAGTTGATTACTCTGAAAGATGCTGACTCACTCAAACATCTTTGGCTATTCCTGTATTGTAGAAACAGAGTAACTCCCTGCTTGTGAAAGCTTTAAATGTCATCTTTTCCTCTTTAATGAACTAGAGGATGTATGTCATACGAGGTTCCTTTTAGATATAAAAATATAAAGTGTCTGATTTATGCCTCCTCCAGCTTGTTATCTTTTCTTCCATCCAACTTTCACTTTGAAAGTTTTTTCCACTGCACCTTAGAAAAAGTACAAGAACTGTAGAGATAACTAAGGATATAATGCCACTAGTCAGGGCTTTGAGTAGCATTGCTCCTTTTTTTCAGATTCCCACCTGATTAAGCAAACTGTATTGACTGCAGCAAATGCAGTGATTAGGAAAAAACTTTATGCAACTCAATAAACAACATCATTCACAAATCTGATCGTGCTCCAAAGACTGAGTTCAGTCTCTTTGTGAACAATAAACCAGTACTCACCGGGATGATTTGTCCACACACTCCGACTGGTTCATGTCTAGTGAAAGATAAATACCCTCCATCTGTAAGACACCAAAGTACAAGCAATCTTAAACACAGGCTGTTTGGCACAGAACCAAAGCTAATAGCAGGACATTATCCTTCCGTTAATGATGATAAAAAGAACATGCTTTTATAATCTCGTGTGCAAACAGATAAAGATGAAGAAGAACAAATGATATCGGTTAAGAGCTGTACTCTGTGTGAGCTTAGGGAAGAAGAATGTGCACAGTGGTCAGGAATCATTCTCTACTCTCATTTATGAGTTACAAAAAAACAGAAATAAATCATGACACTGTGTATATAAGACTCCAGGCTCGATCAGGAAGGCCGTGTGAACACGTCCGAGTTCTGCAGTCCTGACTGAAGGAATCTACTAGCATGAGGCATCTGGAGAAGAGACGAGCCAATGATTCATCTCCCCTGGTGGCCAGATAAGAGTGCGCCAAAGACACACATGCTGTTTGTTTGTCCTGTAATTCTAATACGGATTAGATTGGAGATGAAATAAAGTGAAATGCGGAGAGTTCCCGCTATGCAAGTTTGGTTTAACAACACAACAAAGGCACAGCGGTGTGCTCGCTCGCACACTGGGGGCTCGCTCTTCCTCTCCACTCCACACTTCAGCTTTAGTTTACAGAAAATTGGACTGTAATAAGGCTCACTGCCATTATGTGCTGGCTGGTGTATGATCAGGATGTGCTAATGATGTTTCAGGGAGAGTCTGAGGATGAAAGTGTGACAGTTTGAGCAGGACTGTGACAGTAAGACTGTTTGACTTTCCTTATGTTTGTCTCACTCGGAGATTGAAGCAGTTTACATGAGAAAGTTTAAGGTTAACACAATGTTAGTGAGACAGTGTAAAAATAGTGAGCCCGAGTGGAAAGTTTGAGGGAAAAGTGAGGCTGAATGACTGCAGTAGAACGCGCAAAACTTTTCGTGCCACAAATTAGAGCTGTTTCAGTGACAGATTGAGTCATCCTGAGCTGGAGGGTTAGACAGTTTAAGTGACAGATTGAGATGGTTTGAGTGATAGAGACACATCATTATAGAGACAGAGGGTGAAAGAAATCATTTGAGTGTGACAGTAACACAGGATATGTGAGAAAGAGAGAAAAGGCTGAATTGAGGCAATTTTGATGAGAGAACAAGTGTGTGAGTATGACAGATAAAACACACATATGGGTGTACAGACTCCATTCAGCTGACATTATCAGACGAGTAAGAACGGTATATCCACTATATATATCGAGAAGCCATATCTGAATACAAGAAACCAACGCAACAATGCAGTGTTATTATAACATCCAATATGGAGGTGTAACCAGTCCAAAGTCAAATGACTGCATGGGACCTATAGGTCTGTTACTTCTACAAGCCTTTCCATTTTGTGGTGTACTTACAGTTTAAGTGTCTATTTGACCTCCCATTCTACACCCATGATGCACTGGGCAATGTATGTTTTTATTTGGGTGGCACGGTGGCGCACGTTTACCTCACAGCAAGAAGGTCCTGGGTTCGATTCCCAGGCTCGGACCGTTTCTGTGTGGAGCTTGCATGTTCTCTTTGTGCTTGTGTGGGTCTCCTCTGGGTACTCCGGTGTCCTCCCACAGTCCAAAAACATGAATAGTAGCCTGATTGACGGTTCCAAATTGCCCCAGGTGTGAGAGTGAGTGTGAACGGTTCTGTGTGTGTTGGCCCTGCAATGACCTGGTGAGCTGTTCAGTGTGTACTCTTCCTTCGGCAAGAGTTGACTGAGATGGGCACCAGCCTCCCCGCAACCCCAATTAGGATTAAGCAGCTTAGAAAATGAATAAATGAATAAATGAATGAGTGACTTGCAAGCCATTTACACCTGGGACAATTTTAAACAGCCACTCACTTGCTCACTCGCTCAATCTTAGTAGGGTCACGGGGAGGCTGGAGACTATCCCAGCCAACACTGAGCAAAGGCAGGGTACACCCTGAACAGCTCGCCAGACCATCACAGGGCCAACACACACACAACCAGTCACACTCACATCCACAACTAGGGGCAATTTGGAACAGGCAATTAGCCTTGTGTTCATGTCTTTGGACTGTGAGAGGAAACCTGGAGTACCCGGAGGAAACCCATGCAAACATGGGGAGAGCATACAAACACCCTCACTACCATACGGCTCGAACCCAGGACCGTATGCTAAAGTATTTGCACACCAAACATTCATGGCTGCTCATCTAGTACTATCTAATTTATACATCAAGTATCTAATTTACCACATGGAAAGCTTTAAGACTGTGATAGTGTCTAGGGCGTTTTTCTTCTGGAGGCAAAATATTTGTTGTCCATTAAATGTTTTTTTTTCCTGGCTGCTCTTTGGGTGTGAAATTTTTTTTTATTATTAATTTTTTATTTTTTTTTTGGTTAAAAAATGCTCAGTAGTTTATACCAGTGATTTATTTTTTTTGAAAAGTCCTATTCCTGAATATTATGCAAATGCATAATTATTGGTGTTGAATGACTCTCAACTTTCTTAGGCACATCCAAGTGTGTGCAAGCTGTGAATAATGGAGACAATATTAGCAAGGAATTTAAAAACGGGCTAATATCTGGACAGAGAGTGATAGTGACATACCATGCAAGAATGTAAAGCAATTACGCGGACAACCAACTAAATATCTCTACACTCCTTAGAGTGTGTAGCACACACACACACACACACACACACACACACACACACACACACACACACACACACTCAAACTAATGGTTGCACTTTGATATCAGAGTTGTGAATTCACTGTCCAGTAGTCTCCAGGTCCCCCGCTGTGTCTCTTTCAAACAGCTAAATTAGCCAGAACAGCCCCGCCATAACCCCCCAATGCCCTCCCAGCCCCGGAGCTGTCACCGTGATCCAATGGTGGCGCTGCTCAGTAGGAGGGCAGCCATTAGTGTGCAGATTTATAGCTGCTGAGGGAGCCGGTGTGTTTACCCACGAACACCTCCATAACCCCAAAATCCTCAGAGAAATCACGTCTTCAACTCTTCTATCTCTTCCATTTCAACACGGCACACTTTACTACATCAGGGCTGCATGGGAACACAAGCATGGGAACCAAACCCAAAATTACAGGGAACGCTATGCTATGTGTAGCTAATTAGTGAGACAGTCAGTTTTGAAATAGTGAGGTTGTTTAAATGAAAGATTAGTACATTTGTGCAAGTCTGAAAGACTGACTGTTGAAGATTGTGACTGTTGAAGATAGTGAGACACTTTGATTAAACGGATTAGACAGATTCAGCGCTAATCCATGACCATTTGTGTAAGAGTAAGACAGCCACATTTTAGAGTGAACTTCTGTGTGAGGGAGGGAGATGAAAGTGAGTGATTATGAATGACAGGAAAAGCGTTAGGATTGCATTAGTCCAAGAGAGAGACTGAAATCTAGTGAAAAATATTCTGACTGTTAAAGTGAAATGATTTACAGATCGACAGAGTTTGAGTGAAACACTGATGTGTGGAAAAAATCTGAGGCAGTTTGTGTGAAGGTTTGGAACTTTCACTGAGAGAATGTGAAAGAGAGAGAATGACAGTTTTGAGACTTGAGACATTCAGAGACAGTTGGAGACTGAAGCAGGTAGTGTTGACTGAAGAGTGAATGTTGGAGAATTTGAATGAGCCCATATGCAGGTTTCCATCAACCTGCTTAACACTCATCACTCACTCATTTACCAAACCGCTTAATCCCACTAGGGTCACGGGGAGGCTGGAGCCTGTACATCCTAAACAGAGTGCCAGACCATCGCAGGGCCAATACACACACAACCATTTACACTCACACCTTCAGGCAACTTGGAACAGCCAAATGTGCATGTCTTTGGATTGTGGGAGGAAACCGGAGTACCCGGAGGAAACGTGGAGAACGTGCAAACTCCACACAGAAACGGCAGGGCCCGGAAATCGAACCCAGGACCTTCTTGCTGTGAGGCAGACATGCTAACCACTCTGCAACCGTACCAACCACCTGCTTAACATGCAATTTGAAATTCGAATTTTGGGGGGAAAAACAACTCAAATATGGCATGAAGGTATACACACTCACCTGAGGTTGCTTTTTAGATGATTCAACAAAGAAATATTTAGCAAAACTGAAATGGAAACTTTTATCCCTGCTTCTAATTGAACATTACTCTGGAAATTGCTATGGATGCCGTTGTAATTCTGGACCAAATATCAGGTCTCAGAGATCTGAATGACACACTCACAAGAGCTTTAATCGCATAACATTCGAAACTCAGTGGAACTCACCAGAAACAAAGACCATACGCAGCTGTGCTTTTTCAACAAAATTTTTTTGCTGTTGTTGTTGCAACACTGGAAAGGAAATCTGGTAATAAGACAATGGGTATGTTCAAAACAGGGTAAATACTGTCTCGCACGTGTGTCTAACAAAACAGTGAGGCATCAAGGCCCGTTCGAAACTAATCAAACTCTCATTTCCTGTCTTCTAAGATGCATTTATGCTGCCCCCAGTTAAAGGCATCACTGATGTAATATTGATGCTGCCTATTACCCAGAAATCTATGCAGCAGCTAACTCGAGTATTAAAAAAAAAATCTTATACAAAGTACATACAAAGATTTTGGTGCTTTTTTACTTAGATTTGTGAAAAGTTAAAACCCTGTGACTGCAACTAAATAAATTTGCTTGATAGGATTTTTGAGGCATCTCTTAGCCAAATAGCTAACATTATGGTTTAATTACACAGCGTGCTGTCATCACATGCTACAATAAATCACTCACTCATCATCATGCATTTTCCGAACCGCTCAAATCTAAAAGGGTCGCGGGGAGGTTGAGCCCATCTCAGCAGACACTGGGCGAAGGCAGAGTACACCAGACCATTGTGGGGCAACTTGCATACAACCATTCGTCGTTAGCATTGTGCATATCTTTGGGCTGTTTGGAGGAAACTGCAGTACCCGGAGGAAACCCACGCAAGAATGGGGAGAACATGCAAACTCCACACAGAAATGCTTAAGCCCTGGACTCGAGCCCAGGACCTTCTTGCGGTGAGGCGGACGTGCTAACCGCTACACCATCATGCTGCCCCTTTCTACAGTAAATGCTATTTTAAAATGTTTTCTTAAAAGTGTCCTTAGAAGATGCCTCCGGTCCAAAGCAGTGCCTTATGAGACAGCTGTCTATTAAAGCAGTGAGGGAACAAAGCAACAACCTTCTGTTTCAGATGCAGCAATATGTGTGATCACTGGGGAAAATTCATGTGAGACAGTGAGACAATGTGGGTGATAAATGGGGAAAGATTGAGAGGCAGATTAATGGTTCTAACAAAAACGTGTTTGTTCTGATATTAAATTGTTGCATGTCTTGTGGTGGCGTCCTGCTTTACACCTGGAGCCGTGACTCACTGTATGGGTTACATAGCAGTGAGGCGTTTGGGACAGGACCAGTGTTACCTTACCAGTTGGAATGGAGGAGCCGTGGATCTTGTCAGCCCATCCAGCAAAATATCTCAGCGTCTTTATTGTTCCCTGAAGGTCCACAAAGAAGGAGGAGAGGAAAGGCTTGCCGCTGTCCAAAGACTCCAGGGTCTGAGGGGAGAAAGGAGAGATGAGGAAAGGAAACGAGGGAGGAGGAGTGTAATGAAAAATCACACAAGGGGAATTAAACCTGACTCCCCCCACGCTGCACTTAAAACTTATGCAAGCAAAAGAGCACACGTTATCCCTGCTCCTAGGGTAATGTAGTACTTATATAGCCTGCATCTCTACCACAGGGTTAATATCTCTTTGTCAGGAATCCGTGATTTCTTAATAGACAGGGATTCATTTGATATAAGACAGTCGAGACCACAATACAGTTCTCCTCCACACTGATTCACTCTGAAACTCCCTCACAGTGAAGTTCGCATTGCTTTGAGTCCATTTAAGGCAAAGATTCGAGCGCAGGTTGAAGAAGATTTATTCGAGATGGCTGTAGTGAGCTTGAGAATACTGTGCCACGTTTGTGTTTTAATCTGTCATTCGAAACATGTTTGTCTCCTGACGAAGGCCGACAGGCTTAAAAGAATACATAATAAGATTGCTGCCATGCCGCAGTGCTCTTCGTTTGAAGTTCATAGTTCTAGGTGGGATGATCGTTAGCACCCAAAGGTCACGCGTCCCACCTCACTGGTGCCACTGAGAAGGAATTTCAGACGTTTGCAGATCAGTTTGAAATTGTTAGGAAGACAAAAAGCTTCGGAGGTCTTTCCATGTCGCCCCTGGCAGGCGCGCCCGACAGACAGGCTCTCATTAGACACTTGCTTATTGTTGTGCGGGTCTTTGTCTATTTCTCCACTCAGTGTACTGAATCTAGAGTTCCGGTTAGCCCAGTTAGCACAGGCAGGCCAGCTTGTACATCATGACCACCATAAATACTCCTTTCTGATAAGCTAGCAAGTGTCTTTTATTTTCCTTATTCGGGACACTTACTGTATGTAGATGGATTCAAAATCTAAACACAACACTAAATGAATGAAATTCATACTACGGAACTATGCTGGAATGTAATGATGAAGGAAAAGAAAATAATGTGTCTTCTGTGGCAGTCGCAGGGCTGTAAAAAAGCCAGTCTGAATGAAATAGAGAGGTACCTCTCTACCTACCTGCCTACCCATGTACACTCTGCTTTGTGCATGAATGAACTCTCCTACATGGCTAGACAGCCATATTTTAGACATTCTGCTAAAATAAGCGTGCTAGTCTACTGCTCTAAGTACTAAAGACATTCATTTATAATGTGACCTGAAGTAGCTGGATATGATAATGATGCACTATTCTCCTCCCCCAACATACACTTGTGTGGACCCGTCCTCCAACAGTAATCAGGCTGTTTTGGAGGAGTGGCTTTGTGTAGAGGGCTGAAGAGAGGGAATTCAGTTTTTCAGTTAATTATTTTCCAAATCTAGCTTACCCTTGCTGGTTTCTTCAAAATCACCTATCCTGCCTTTAACCTGGACGTGTAGTACAGTACTTATAATATCCTTCAACACAGCGCATCATAAATATAACTCCATTTTTTGGACACTAGATTACACGTGACTCCACATGTCCAAGATGTGGGTGGGAATAAGCTTGTATTCCATCTATGCAGTTTTTCACTGCCAATGGCTTTTGTATTATCAGTTAATCAGTAACATGCTGATGCCTCACACTGTAACACTAGTGACACCTGATTCTGATTGCTTCCAAAACTGCTTCCAATTTTTCAAGATTACGCCACAAATCCTGGTGTCTTAACTTCCTGGCTTTGATATTACAACAGACTTGGATTCTTCATAGCTCGCACCTGTGTGTGTGTGTGTGTGTGTGTGTGTGTGTGTGTGTGTGTGTGTGTGTGTGTGTGTGTGTGTGTGTGTG
>JBCNYH010000014.1:11846967-11871225 GCA_039654325.1 Tandanus tandanus
TGTGTGTGTGTGTGTGTGTGTGTGTGTGTGTGTGTGTGTGTGTGTGTGTGTGTGTGTGTGTGTGTGTGTGTTAAAAAGTCAAGCTTAATGTGCTGCTTTCTGATATACAAGCATTTTTAAGACTTAATTTTGTGCCGGAAATCTTTTTTTTCACTGAGACGGAGGCATCAAATAACACAATACTTACCTATGAATAGCCTGGTAAACATGGAAGTCATAAAATAAAAATCTATAACAAAATTTGTACTAAAAGAAGGGAGGCCTAGACCTTTGCGCAGTAGCGTAGTGTATACACGCACGCGCACACACACTCACACACACATACATACATGTGATGCTGTCCTGAACTTGTCTAGGATAAAGGATCTGACTTAAGAGTGGATAACAACACTAATTTAAGATCATTGAACTAATAAACAGCATGTCTTAATTTGTACCCAGTCAACACGGTGTTTTTTATCCATCAGCACACACACACACACACACACACCGCATCGACAGTGTGTGTATCTGCTTCACATCAAAGACAACAGCTCAGAAAAAGTGACAGTGAGGAATGATTAATGAGCTGAGCCTCCCTCATCTCCCCTGGGCTGCCTGTCTCAGCTCTCTTCACTTCTGCCTTGCTAGATTTGAGTGATTGTTTTCCAGCCAAACGGTTTACAAATTAATCCAATTGAGCAAGTGACCCACACCAATCTAATTGCATTTGATTTACTTACTGCACTATATTTAAACTGAACCTCATCTAAACCACCACTTAGGCATATTTTATTCCCCACAGATGAGAAATTCTACTCGGGTTCCTCGTGTGTTTTGTGTTCATGGAGCGCCCTCTGTTGGGAGAAAAAACAGCGTGCAAATCACAACCGCTTGCTTGGTCTTACTGCGCACGCGCAATCCGTAATTAGCGGCTTTCCGTCGGTGTAATAAGTGCACTTTCATTATGAGTTTTAAATCAGAAGCTCTTTCTAGGGGGAAAAGAGGACAGTGTGGCAAAATGATTAATGAAAAAAATATCGCATCAATAGGCTGATGACAAGTCATTACACTATGTATCATAGGAGAAGAACAAGGTTTATAAGACAGTAGTGAGGACCTCGATGCTTGGGGACGATAGTGACGTCAAAAATATAAGAGGCGGAGCTGGAAGAGGCAGAGATGAAGATCCTGTGATTCTCTCTGAGAGTGACAAGAATGGACAGAAATAAAAACGAATATGTTAGAGGAACAGCACAGGTAGGAGGGTTTGGGAATAATAATAATAATAATAATAATAATAATAAAAATAATGATAGAAATATTAATAAAAATAAATAGAATTATAATAATAATGATGATATGAATAATAATAATAATAATAATAATAATAATAATAATAATAATAATATTAATAATAATAATGATGATAGGAATAATAATAAAAATAAATAAAATTATAATAATAATGATGATATGAATAATAATAATAATAATAATAATAACAATAATAATAATAATAGGAATAATAATAATAATAATAGGAATAATAATAATAATAATAATAATAATAATAATAATAATAATAACATTAATAATAATAATAATAATAATTATAGGAATAATAATAATAATTATTATTATTATTATAGGAATAATAATAATAATAATAATAATAATAATAATAATAATAATAATAATAATAATAATGATGATGATGATAGGAATAAGTTGACATACAGCAAAGGTTATAGTGAATCATTTTCAGTTGTAATTCTAGACTAGGAGTTTGATGCTTACACTATATATATATTTAGTAAGAATATTATATTGCATAGCTATATGTATATTAGGTACAATATCATAGATTATATAAATAGAATTAGATTAATGATGCCCGTTTATTTGCAAAAAAACAGCTTATATAAATTACACTAAAACCACAAAAACATAGACTATAGTCAAAACATGTCAAGATGAAGGCAGATTTCTGATTCGACTGATTCGTTTAAAAGAGTTATTTAAAAGGAACCAATGCATTCCCCTCATCCATCATTACAATAGGTTAAGGAGGTCGAGTTATCCTGTGTGTAAGAGAGAGAGAGAGAGAGAGAGTTTGTGTGTGTGTGTGTGTGTGTGTGTGTGTGTGTGTGTGTGTGTGTGTGTGTCCTGATCCGCTTTCTTATTATAGTTTAAACTCCTCACTGACAGCAGACACCTGATCAGCTGAGAGTGCACATGGAGTTGGACTGCTGTAAGAGGGTGAGAGAGAAACTCAAACTTCGGCATGCCATCATCAGAGAGTTTCTAGCAGAAATCCTTGGGACACTGGTGCTTGTAGTAAGTAGTAAAATCTGCCAAGACACATTTATTATTATTACTATTTTTAACTTATTATTATTATTATTACTGTATTACAATAAACTGAGATTAAATACTGTAAACTGAACTGTGCAAAAAGCCTGTTTTTATTACATTAATAATGATGTTAACAACCCGCCATGTTTCATGTAAATTTTGCAATTGAGTGCAAGCAAGTTTGGTCCAAATTTGCACTGAATAATAATAACAATACTAATAATATTAATAATAATAATAATAGAATTTATATTATTAATAATAATAACAACAACAACAACAACAACAATAATAATAATAATAACAATAATAATAATAATAATAAAGTAACACAAATGCTTTTATGATAATAAGAACAATTATAATTACGGCTTATATATAAGTATATACCACTTAAAGCTACATATAGGCCTACACTAGATTTTACAAATAAACTTTATGCAAAATATACGTCAAAGTCTACAAGATCCTTTAAAATCAATCTTGCAAATTTTTGACATATATGAATGTTTATAATAAAACTAGTGGTTTTGCAGTGGAGCACGTTCACCTCACAGCAAGAAGGTACTGGGTTCAAGTCCCAGGTTTGGGCATTTCTGTGTGGATTTTCATGCACTCCCTGTGCTTGCATACACCTAGGTGTGAGTGTGAGCATGAATGGTTGTGTGTGTGTGTGTGTGTGTGTGTGTGTGTGTGTGTGTGTGTGTGTGTTGGCCCTGCGATGGACTTGTGAGCTGTTCGGTGTGTACCCCGCTTTTGCCCAGTATTGGCTGAGATAGGCCTCCCCATCACCCTAGTAGAAGTAAGCGGTTCAGCAAATGAGTGTGTGAGAGTGAGTGGTTTTGCTTTAATTAATAGTTTAAGCTTTGGAGCATAACTTTAACAAGGAGAAATTCATAGCAAATCAAAAATTACTTTAAAAAGACATATAGTCACTTTACGGGTTAATTTATTGAATTTATGAATTTATCATTTCTTTTCTATAACAAATGAATCACTGTTTCTTTATATTTTTATTTAATAACACGGTTTGTCCCTAACAAATTAACACCATCACTAACTTTTAGCACCTTTCCTTTTATCTTCATGGGATGTGTACTATAATGCATTGTTTACGGTGACAGGTCATAGATTAACAATTCTCTCTCAATTAGCAACATGAAGCTAAATATGAGAGAACACATTCTGTTAATGGATTAGTCAACACAAACAAGATACTTGCATTCATGTATAATGCCTAATGTAATACAAACAGGAAGACAATGAGGTACATGTTGTAGGCCATGTTTGCAATATAGGTCAGTACTATGAATAAGGATAAATAGTAAAAAAACAAAAAGGCATTATGGCTGTAGGTCTTAATTCAGCACTGAATTAACTAACTGTTGCCTATAGGCCAAGACCTTTTAGCTAATTATCCTCTCACTTTGCAGAACCACTTAATCCTATTAGGGTTGCAGGGATGATTGAGCATATCTCAGCTGACACTGGGCAAAGACGGGGTACACCCTAAACAGCTCGCCAGACCATGACAGGGCCAATGCAGACACAACAATTCACATTCATACTCACACCTAGGGTCAGTTTGGAACAGCCAATTTACCAAACGTGCATGTCTTTGGACTGTGGGCGGAAACCGAAGTACCCGGAAGAAACCCAAGCACAGGAAGAACATGCAAACTCCACACAAAATTCCCTGAACCCAGGACTCGCACTCAGGACCCGAACCCAGGACCTTCTTGCTATGAGGCAGATGTGCTACCCACTACACCACCATGTCTCCCTGTCTAAAGAAAGAGAGGCAGAATCCAACCCAGGCACAGATCTGTTACAAACCCATTAAAAGTTGAAAAGATGTTTATGTTCAAGGGTAAAATGAATAAGTGAAGGCGAAAAGGAAATGTTTGGGTTATAATGTAAGCAGTGTTTTATGAAACTTATGAGGCCAGGTTTGAAATCACAAACATTGGAGTTACTAAACATCCTTTAACCTTTAAACACGAACAACAATAATAAAATTCCAAACATACTCGGAAGCTGTTCTGAGGTTATATGGAAAGGTGACCTCTATCTCTCTCTCTCTCTCTCTCTCTCTCTCTCTCTCTCTCTCTCTGTCTCACTCTCTCTCTCTCTCACACACACACACACACACACACACACACACACACACACACACACACACACACGCACACACGCGCACACACACGCACACACTCCTGTTAGTGTTAATTACATATAAGAACACTATAGAAGTGGACATGTTTTGTTGCTCCCCTGTTCTTGTCAGTCCACACTGAGCGGAATTTTTTGATCCGACGGCCGATCCTAATTAGTGCTGAAGTTTTGCAGGACAGCAGCACTTTATTGTGATCTGACTCACAGTAGACGAGAGGCTGTTCTTCTGCACTGCTTTTCTGTTTCTGACTGTTGATTTGTTGTGTTTGTTCTTCCTCAGCTATTTGGCTGTGGCTCAGTGGCACAGGCTGTGCTCAGTAGAGAAGCCATGGGGGAACAACTCAGCATCCACATTGGCTTCACCACAGGACTGATGCTGGCTGTTTATGTGTCAGGAGGTATATCAGGTAACTGAAAAATTTGTACTCATAAAGTCCTGATTATTTCCCTTTCGGATTGAGAGGTTTTCCCTAAAATAAATCATTAAATAATATCGATTGGTTATACAATTCATTATTATCAAAACTGACAGTCAACTGATGTGTAAAATTATTCATATGTGTAAATGGATGTGTAAATAGAATAGTATGGTGATTTAGCCATAGTTAAAGGAGTCCTTTACTACATCATTCAAAAATAAACAATAGGCAAAAATTCTCAGCAAAGTTGTTTCCACAGCAGTAGGAATCTACGTTACTGGAGATTCAGTTGCTATTCCCATATTTTTTGTTTCCCAAAAAAGAAACCAAGCTCTCTCCACATCCCGAATCCCAATTTAACCCCTGTATATAATCCACTTTAACTTAGTCAGCATGACTGGGCACTAGCTCACACACACCACCGTTTCCAAAACATCAATGGTCATATTTAACTGTCGGTCTGAACTGCAATGTTTTGCTTTGCCACGATCTTTGATCAGTGCTCTCAAACACCAACACTGCTAAACAAATGAAATGAAAATAAGTACAGAACTATTTTGTTTCAATACAAATTCCTACTAGAAATTAAAATCACTTCTGCCTTCAGCATTTCAGTATTGACATAAGAATTCCCAGCATTGCTGTTTGAGATTTCTAAGCACTATTTTTTTTAACAGAACCTGATACAAAGATGAATATTTTTATGATAGCTCCAAAAACATATCTTAATTTGACATTACATACAAAAATTACTTAACACCTACACTATTATCCTTATAAATAAATCTAGAATTTCACACTTTTTCACAATCTGCGCACTTGCATACTGAAGCATGATTGGCTATCCTGGAATTGCCTGGTTAGCTGTCCAGGTGCACTCTGCCCTCGCCCAGAGTTGGCTGAGATGGGCGCTGGATTTTATGATGCAAAAGTATTTACTTGGCAGGTGTGCACATCACATTTTAAAAAAGAAAGAAAGAAAGAAAGAAAAATGCTACAGTTATTTTCCTTAATGACTTCCCCCGATGTAATCATAAAATGGTATTTTATAAAGCTAAGGGAAAACCTTAAGTAGAAATGTTGTGTAACTGAGCTTTCTATAAACAGTGTTTAGAGAAAGTAAGAGCAAACAATGATTAAATTAATCAATAAAAAGAAGAAGAAAAAAAGAAAATTTGCTGCTGCATTAACAAGTACAGTACAATACGTGCTTTTCTTAAAATGCTTTTTAGGAAGCTTGGGCCAAAGCACAATGTCAGTGTTAAGAACTCAAAATCAGTATCTCCCAATCAGTAGCAGAGCTCACAATCAGTAGTAGAACTCACGATCAGTAGTAGAACTCACGATTATTAGCAGAACTCACAATCAGTAGTAGAACTCACGATTATTAGCAGAACTCACAATCAGTAGCAGAACTCACGATTATTAGCAGAACTCACAATCAGTAGCAGAACTCATGATCAATAGCAAAACTCGCAATCAGTAGCAGAACTCACAATCTTTTGCAGAACTCACAATCAATAGCAAAACACGATTAGTAGCAAAACTCACCATCAATAGTTCAGAGCCTTTAACCACAGGTGCACCAGGACAGTAAACTGTCTCTGATTGCTGTTCAGTCCACACTGCTGTGAAAAGAGGCAGGTGGAATGGTCTTTTTAGCACTAATCATCAGACCTGCACAGCTGGATTCAAAGTGCTCCACACAGAGCACTCCAGTTAGACCTTTGTCCTCAGGGAGAGTGTGATGTAATTAATCGAGAAATTAATGGACTCCTGCCTCATGTGAGAATAATTAACAGTGCTATTCTGTGCCAAGAGTGTACTCTGTGGAGGTGTCAAGTTTAACATTGCAGGGTTTGATTATGGACTCTGTAGTGAATGACTGTGCCGATGGGAAACTCTATACCTTTCTAACAGGATTCTACTGGGTATACGCTGGTTTCAGCAACAGTCATATGTATGACTCAGAATTTTTAAAATGTTACTTGAACTTCGCTGAATAAGAGAGTGAGTGAGCTCATTTGCCCCATCAACATGAATGAATCGTCAGTAGTGGGGATTTAAAAATATACTGGCATTTCATATGATCACTAAAGCAACAGAAAAACAAAACACTGAAAAACCACACGCAGGGTATATGATTGTTCTGGATAAGTGAGCAGAAATAAAACTGCATACACACTGGGTGCCAGAAGCAAACGCATGTAATTATATGATTGCAGACCACATCCTAAATGAGATGAAGAGTGACTGTGGAAATGTAATAGGAGGGAGAACTTTGAGACTGTTGGGTCAGAGTTGTTGAATAGTTTCGAGGAAGGCAGGGAGGCAGTGGGTGCCGAAAAGTAATTACTATTAGGGAATTTATGGCTAGTTGGGAATTTATAAGAAAATTAACTGGAAGAATGAGGAGTGTAAATTCAAGGTTCCAGTCATATAGGGACTGTAAGACCTATATATTTTCCCACTGACTGAGTCTATATCTTTCCATTCTTAAATTAAGTTCCAGAATAAATGATGGTCATAAAGAACATGAGTAAAAATTATCATTAAAAATACAGTACATTGATCTACATCGCTTTCCTAAGAAGTTCAGACAGACATTTGTTCAATTATTTATTTGCTGAACTGTTTAATTTTATTAGGGTCTCGGACAGGCTGGAGCTTCCTCGACATATCAGACGACACTGGGCGAAGGCGGGGTACACCCTGAACAGCTCACCAGTCCTTTGCAGGGCCAACACACACACAACCATTCACACTCACGGGCAAGTTGGAACAGCCAATTACCCTGATGTGCATGTCTTTGGACTGTGGGAGGGAACCCGGAGTACCCAGAGGAAACCCATGCAAGCACTGGGAGAACATGCAAACTCCACACAGAAACAATCTCGCCAAGCTCAGGACTCAAACCCAGGACCTTTGTGCTGTGAGGCGGACGTGCTAACCACTCCACCACTGTGCCGCCGTCAGGCAGACATGTAGAACTTTTAACATGATCTTAAACACACATAAATAAACACAGAAATGGTTGCAGGAAACAAACACTGACTTTCGCAATAAGTTATAACTCCTAGTTAAAATTTGTGGACTGAATTGAAGAGAGTGTTATGTTCTAAATATACAGCAGGAGTGGACCAACATCCTGCTACAAGATCACTCCAGTGTCCAAAGGAATTACTTATAAATCAAAATAATATAATAACAAAGCTTCTCTAACTGACCGTGTTCTATCATACTGGCCAGTAGAAAGGAGAAAGTGTAACGGAGGGGTCATGTTGTCCATTTGTTCTTCCTAGGCTTTAGACATTGAGGTCAGGTGAGTGACAGTTGGCATAGTACTTGGCAGTTAAATAGAGGTTACTCCTACAGCCTACAGAGGCCTAAGGCGACTTAGGCAGATTATATTTGATCCAATTCCCAGGAAACCGGGTATATAACAGATACTATTAGAGAGGACACATTCCCTTAAGTATCTGCTTAATGCATTGGCTACCATCATGCTTGTGAAAATTCAAACTTTTACTTATATCTGTCTTCTTTTTACAGGAGGACATGTAAACCCAGCCCTCTCTCTGGCCATGGTCGTCTTAGGGAAGCTTCCCATTAAAAAATTCCCAGTGTACATGATTGCTCAGTTCATTGGTGCTTTTGCAGGCTCTTGTATTATCTTTGTACTGTACTATGGTGAGTAAGTATTTCACACCACTACAAAAGGGATTATCTTGTCCCAAGGATTAGGTTAATGTTTTGATTAGACTTACAAGAGAACAATTAGCTATTGAGCATTGTAGAGTGTAGAGTGATGCAGTCATAGAGTTCATTCTCAAATCCAGATAAAAATCCTGAAAAAAGAAAAGTGAGTAGTTGAGCCTGCTCCAGATTGGTTCATCGTCTACACTCTGACTTCTCCCTACAAATGCATATATAGGCGTATCTGTGTTATATTTAAGTGGCTGCTCCAAATTGCCCCTAGGTGTGAGTGTGATAATTGTGCACATGTTGGCCCTGTGATGGTCTGGCGAACTGTTCAGGGTGTACCCTGCCTTCGCCCAGTGTCGGCTGAGATACGCTCCAGCCTCCCTGCGACCCTAATTGAAGTAAGCGGTTTGGCAAATGAGTGAGTGTATAATAATCCAAAATAAAACATATTTGGAAAAAAGTGGGTGGCACAGTAGCGTAGTGGTTACCGTCACAGCAAGGAAGTCATGGGTTCAAGTCCCGAGCTTGGGCATTTCTGTGTGGAGTTTGCATGTTCTTCCTGTGCATGCACGGGTTTTCTCCAGTTTCCTCCCACAGTTCAAAGATATGCACATTTGGTTAATTTGAAGTATTAAATTCACCCTTAAGTGTGAGTGTGAGAACCTAGGGTTGTGTGTGTTGCACTGAAATTGTCCGGCGAGCTGTTCAGGGTGTACCCCGCCTTCGCCCAGTATCATCTAAGATAGGAGTAAGCATTTCGGCAGTGAGTGAGGATGAGTGGGAAAAATGTAATAAACATTTAATTTGAGCTAATAGAAAACATTTCATCTCTACAGATGCCTTCATGGACTACGCCAGTGGAAAGTTGATGGTCACGGGTGAAAATGCCACTGCACAAATTTTTGCTAGCTATCCAGCAAAGCATCTCTCAGCCCTCAATGGCTTTTTTGATCAGGTGAGGGAAGTCATCGTTTGATTTTGGATTCTGAAAAAAATTCACACTCCTCTAGATTATTATACCATATAATGTCAGTAGTTATGTAGGGATAGTTATACTTATTCATATTCAAGATACATCTGAATTGAATTTCTGAGTGCTTTGTTTACTGAAATGACCTGTAATCCTACAGATGTTGAGGAATAATGTTGAACTGTTTAATCGTACTGCTCAGTGACTTTTCTGTAAGCTAAACCTTTGTGAAGTTAAACAGCATTCATGGACCATTTTGTGTCTGAATCATCATGTTCTTAGTTCCAGAAAAGTCCAGGGTAAAACACTGCACCATGACGGTAACAATAGAAAGAGAATAGATCACTAACTAGCAAATTCTACACAATAAAACAATGAAGCATAAAAAAACAACTAACCTGGAAAGATCCAGCACTAATGCTCGAGAAAATAAATGAGTGAAGACTTTGAGAAGACTCAAAGGAGGAGGCTAATAGAGACGAGAATCTAATTGAATCATTCATTTGTGATGCTTTATGGCACAGGTGTCAAACTCACCACCTAATATTAATGTCTTACAGTCAATACTTGAAATGTCTTTAAGTCTTTCATCTAAATTTGAACTGTTTTACCATGTAAGTGTACCTGTAGTAATAATAATACTCAGTTATGGTCTCGTTAGCATACTCTGGTTCCACAGCTCACTTTTCTGTATTTACACAAAATGCTAAGTAAAAAACTCTTTACATAAAACTTCACTATACTAACAAACACCTCCATATCTAATAATAGTTAATAATATTTATTAATAACACACACACACACACACACACACACACACACACACACACACACACACAATGTAATGTTTACTGCTTCTCTGTGCAGGTGATTGCCACTGCAGCTTTGGTGCTGGGTGTCCTGGCCATCGTGGACAAGAAAAACATAGGTGCGCCTAAAGGAATGGAGCCACTGCTCATTGGTTCCACCATCCTAGCCATCGCAGTGACCATGGGGTTTAACTGTGACTATCCTATCAACCCTGCGCGAGACCTGGGACCACGGACCTTTACCGCTGTGGCAGGCTGGGGGGTGGAGGTGTTCAGGTACAGCAAACACATTCACACATGAGCTTATCAAATTCCTTATGTCAGAGCTCATATTGAACTTTAGTGTATAGCTATGACCTTAGAGCAATATTACCTTCTGAAGAAACATTAATGAACCAAACACATGCAAAACAACTTGGGTGAAACCAGAAGTGTTGTTGAGGTTAATGATTTAGGGAAGAAATTTGGGACTTGATTACATTTCATATCCATAATAATTTCTTTTTAATAATGGGTTAATCCAGTTTGGCTAAGTAGTGCCATCTTAGCTTGGTCCAGTTTACCTGGGAACATTTAAGATGTAGAAAATACCATAAATCAAACACTTACTGACCACTTTAGTATTAACACTGTAGTAATGTGATCTCAATCAGCCTTGATTCTTCATGGCATGGATTCCACTAGGTGTCCTAAACATTCCTTTGAGATTCTGGTCCATGTAGATGTGATTCCACTGTGTAATTGCTGGAGATGTTTCAGTTGCACTTTCATGCTGCAAATTTTCTTTTTCACCACATCCCAAAGGTGTTCTACTGGATTCAGATCTAATAACTTGGAATGAACACTGAACTCACTGTCATGTTCATAAGACCAATCTGAGATGACTTTTGCTCTTTGACATGGCGTATTATTATGCTTGAAGAAGTCATTAGAAGATGACTGTACATGGTTAGCGACAACACTCAGATAGGTTGGTATTAATGGGCCCCAAGATGTGCCAAGAAAACATTCCCCAGACCATTATTCCACCTCCACCAACCAGGACTGTTGACACAACTTATTGATGCTGCTGACGTCAAGTACTGACTTTACTATCTATAGGCCTCAGCAGACAGTCTTCTCCTGTCCAATTTTGGTGAGCCTGAGCACACTGCAGTCTTAACGTTCTGTCCTTGCCTTGCGAAACTGGAAACCAACATGATCTTCTGCTGGTATAGCCCAGACACCTCAATGTGCAATGTGTTGTACATTTTCACCATAAACATAGTCTGTTGGGCTTTTACACCCGAGCATGGTGGCTGATCAGGCCGGTGCTTATCCCCGGTTTCCGTAGCGTGAAGCGACTAGGAGTTCAACTCCTCCTGGATGGGGTGCTAGTCCATTGCAGGTTACCTTCCCAGTATTTTTTTTTTTTAGCGGTACCCATTTATACTGCAGGGTGCACAGAGGCACACTTATGGTTAAGGCCATGCCCAGGGGTCTTAGCATGGTGAGGGTCTAATGGGAATTCGAACCCACGGCCTCCTGATCATGAGCCCAGCACCCTAACCACTATGCCACCGGCTCCACTACTATAAATGTACATAAAGTTTATCTGGGCTACTGTAGTCTTTCTGTCAGCTCAAACCATTCTCAGAACAGCTACTCACTGGATACTTTCCTTATTGCACCAATCTGAGTACACTCAAGAGACTGTTGTGTGTAAAAATCCTCTCAGGTTTGAGGGGAAGCTGAAGCCTATTGCAGCCAACACTGGGTGAAGGTGGGGTACACCTTGAACTGCCTAGGAGATCATCAGTAATAGAAATACTACAACCAGCACATCTGGCACAATCATGGCATGGTCACAAATCACTGAAATCCCGTTTTTTTTCCTATTCTGACGGGCAATTTAAGCCTCTTTCACAAACAACCTGTGATTCTTTTACTCGTACAAATTTAAGTGACAGATGTAGGTTTAGGTGAGGTGTATTTTAAACCTGTGTAGTTACGTTCACATATAAAGTATGTGTGGTACATCTGTCATAGGGACGATAGGTCAGGTCTATATGCCAAATTGAATGATGCTTATATGAAACTGATATGATTGTTGCAAGACAAATAAAATCCTTATACGATAATACTGTGAAACTCAACCACAGCAAAGAACCTATCATGGTAAAAATGCCATATGAAACATGTGGATATATAAGCCATTTCTTTTGGTTAATCGAAGGGCAAACATTAGACTAGAGTATACAATTCTAACAGCATTAGATGAAGAGGGTATGAAATTCATATGTCTATGATATGTCAGCTGTACAATGTCACAGCGCATTGCACAACAGATCTAGGAAATGGACCTGACATTAAGACTTACCAACCTAGCCAATTCGCACCCATCAGATATGCCTCCCTATCACGTGACCACCACCAACAATCTTTTTTTCGTCGTTGACCTACTGAGTACCTGCTGTACAGTGTATGTGACAGGGGGTCTAGTGCAGCTATTCTAGCTACTGGATGGTCCTTCAGTGGGCCAGAAGCATGTTTTCTAACTATGGTGAATTAGGTTGTCATCATGAGAAAGATGGCTCTTCATTGAGTCTGCACCTGGCAACCCATTTCTGTTCCTCTGATACAGTTGGTTCATTTTTCAACACTGTCTCTGGGAAACTAGGAACACCTTAAACTAACACAAGAGGAGAAACTCATGTGTGACTCTCTGCATGTAATGTATTGCTAGTGATCCCTTCTTTATTCATTCTGTCATTTTCTCTTACACAGTGATGTTTTTCTACTCTTCGGAACATCCGCCATCTGAGCACAGTGTGGTTGTTATGTAAAGATAAACAACCATGGTCCCATATCATCAATAACCCTATATAACATTATCTTTGTGCAGAAACAGAAAGTAAAATTGGTTTACATTCATACTGGCAAAATAAATATCACTTTCCTGTAAATGTTACATAATTACACTCAATCATTAGTTTAAAGTAAAAAGGGTACAAATACTTGTGCGTTCAGCAGAGGGCACTATTAACTGAATGTCAAATTATTCTGCACCACTTTAGTTTAGAGTGCACTGCTCTACTATATGATCATGCCATATAATCAGAGCCTTTTCAACGGGTTATGCAGACTGTTCAATTGCTGAGGGCCCTGAGTCAGGAGGGGACCCCAAACAGACAGCTGATATAGCTACACAGCAATGACACCAGGTCTGCTGTCAGGACATCATCCAGATGTCAGGATATCACCTAAACAGGGCTCCCACTAATTTGTTGTCAGAGTCAAAGAGCTTGTAGAGATCTGTGCCGGCAGGAATCAGTAAACTGACATGATGCGGCTGAATAGCGTGTGTAGCAGGGCAAGTAAACAAAAATATGACATGTGGGTACCCTTCAGGATGCGCTGGCGAGGAGTAAAAATAAAGAGATAGTGATGAGTGACAAACATATGTGACAACAAGCTACACTGATATGTTGCTATGGTGAATTAGGTAGTCAGTTTGATGTTATTGCTATTGCTAGAAACAGCAGTAGGGTTGTAGGGTAGCTACTCTGTGCAAATTGTTGATGCACAAACAGTAAGTTAGACATTGTTATTTACATGTACAAGTCTATAAAAGTTTAATAAAATGGAATTTGTAGACCATTTGCTAATGGATAAGGATGACATATCTAAAAACTCACACTGAACCAATTCGCCATATAAAAATCTTTGTCCAATCCTATCAGTTGATGGTTGTTAATTTTTGACAATAATTTAGCTTGTTAGTTAGTATAATAATTCATTTTTTATCTAAACTGTATAAATGAATAAATGACAGATTATAATATCTCCAATTATTGTAGTCTCCCCAGTGTGGGAATGTTTTGAAATAAACATGTTTAAAAAAGAGGTCAGTATACTGATGTATATGTATTTGTAATGAGGGTTGGGGTTGTGTCTTGACTGATCAAAGAGGGCCACCATGTCCCTCTTTGCCTAGGGTCTTCAGAGTCCCTAGAAATAGACACACAAACACACACACACACACACACACACACACACACACACACACACACACACACACACACATGCTCCAGTCAGCCATTAAAATCACTGACAAGAGAAGCAAATAACATTGCTGGACGATATTAGGCAGCAAATGAAAACTCAATTCTCTAAGTTGATGTGTTGGAAGCAGAAAAATCTGAAGGAACAACTTTTCAACTGATAGTTTGATGACTGTGTCAGCCCATCTCCAATACAGCGGGTGTTGTGGGGTGCTACTGGTATGCAGTGATTCATACCTACCAAAAGTGGTCCAAAGAAGGACAACTGGTCAACCAGCATCAGGTTAATAGGTGTCAAAGCCACAAACCTGTCAAAGTACCCATGCTGACTATTGTCCACCACCGAAGGCTCCTACAATTGTTATGTGAGCATCAGAAGAAAGAAGGCAAGCCGACGGAGGCAGAATGATGCTCCTTGAGATGTTCCTCTGGGAATCTTTGGGTCCTGGCTTTCATGAGACTGTTACTTTTACATGTACCACTTACTAATACATATCTTTATGGCAGCAGTATTTATTAATAACAGTGACCTCTTTCAACGGGATAATGTCCCCTTCCATACGCCAAAAATTGTTCAGGAATGATTTGAGGTAAATTACAAAGAGCTTAAGGTGCTGACTTGGCCTCCAAAATCCCCAGACTTGAATTTGATCAAGCATCTGTGGGATGTGCTGGACAAACAACTCCAATCCCTGGAGGCCCTACCTGTCAACTTACAGGAAGGAATTAAATGATCTGCTGCTAACATTTGGGTGCCAGATACCACAGCACACCTTCAAAAGTCTTGTGAAGTCTATGCCCGATGGATCAGAGCTGTTTTAATGGCACAAGGGGGTAACTGTATCATCATTGGCACTGGCCACATCACACCATACTGCCCTGACTATATTCCTATAACACCACACCAATTGTGAATTATTCCTTACAAATGATGTTTGGATACTGGAGAACAATTCTGTATCACTGCTTTAAGTCCTTAATGCTCTTTAGAAGCTCTGCATTTCCTGAGCTGAACATAAGTGTTTTAATTGCTGGTGCATTATTATTTCACACCCAGCTTAAAATCACAGCTGTTTTTTCTTTAAAAGTGTAAATGAATGTTTTAATAGGACGCAAGGTGACACCGCAAAAATGACACTGCATAAATGTCAAAACATTTATCAATGGTGCACAGGACAAAAGGAAATGTAAAGGCTGTTAAAAATCCTACAAACCTGTGAGTGTGGATGTTCACCACTAATGGTAAGCGGTCTGTTTTCCTGTGATGCGTGTTGATATGTTGTGCTGTGTGTTCAGAGCCGGCAACTACTGGTGGTGGATTCCAGTTGTTGGGCCGATGGTAGGCGGCGTTTTGGGAGGGATGATCTATTACCTGCTGATCGAGCTGCACCACGTGGAGCCAGAGAAAAAGCATGAGGACAAGAATAATGTTAAGGATAAGTATGAAATAATCAACATGAGCTAGACAGACGAGAAATGGGACTCTGTCTCTTCTTCAGCCCAATCAGGCTGTAACGTTGAATCAGTTTTTCTTAGTCTTTCTCTCTCTTTTTTTGTCAGAATGCAAACATTCAGGTTGATGCTAGCATTACATTACAGATCCCATAAACAATCTAGGGAGATGTTATCCAAGTAGCAGCAATATACTAAACATGAAGTGAATTACAATAAAACAATACTACATCCCTGGTAAGCAATAACATATATTTAACAGTTCTTCCCAAGAACTTGAGTTGTGTGTGACCGGACATATTTTACCCAAACCCACTGGGTGGTGAGACATCTAACACTTTTGTAATTTTAATCAAATTCTTGAAAATCTAAAAAACAAAAATACACATTCTGACCAGGCTTGTCCAAAATTCTAAATTGAATTGAGAATGTCTCCCAAATTCTAATTTAATTCCATGAATTTGAATTGAATTTTAATTGAGGTTGCAAACAGGAAGTAGAATTGCAATTCAAATTTGAATCGAAGGAAGTAGAATTGAAATTCCATGAAATTCCAAATGATAGTTTTGGTGTATTCCAGAATCATGCTTTACAGTGTATTCCATGCATGAGTGTTTTACATATTTTATACAAATATTATTACTATGAACTTCATGTCTACCTGAGTAAACCATGCCTGACAGAGGATGCTGATCCTTTGGTGTTTTGGAAAGAAAACCAGAGCTGTTTTTTACCAAACCTAGCTGCACTTGCGTGCAAATATCAATTATGCAATAATCATTCAAGTTAACTGATGGCAACAATGCAATAATTCAGTTATCCCATGGCAATGATAGAACACCACTAATTATTTGATAGCTTTCCACCAATCAGAAACAAGAAAATCGCTTGAATGAATAGTAATGTCTTTTAACCCAAGATGGCAAGCAAATCAGATTGTGCCATTTCTGTGTAGTATACATTGATTAGAGATATTATCCAGTAATTAATGCTGCCTGCACAAGCTAAATAGATGATCTTGTTTGTCACCTGAAAAATTATAATTACTGATTAATAATTACTTATTTTTATCCACCAACAAACTTATTTTAAGCTATCATGATCTGTATTGGTATTTGCCCAACATTTTAATGTTTCGGAGTACAACCAATAGATAGATATACAAACTACTAGTATGTATGATCTGAACTTCAAGTTGGATTCAGAGGAAAAGGGCCTCATACCATAAATTGGTGAAATATTTCTTTCCTCCATCTTTATTTGCTTGGAGACATGTATTTACCATAATTCCTATAGCACCTGATGAAAGGATATGATACACACTGGGGCACACAAATCACAGAGCTGAACTACACTAGCAATTTATATAACCTGACAAGGGTCTAAAGTCTAAAACAAAATTAAATAAAAAATTCTGCTTCATTAATTCAACAATAAAAATATTTAAAGATTTTTCCCTCTGTACAAATGGTGTGAGTTTTATGCTCCAGAGTTCCATGTGGTTTTTGATTTCTAAACTCGTGTTTCTGTACTGTCCTAAATAAAACAGAGCTGAGATTCTGAAATTCTCTGCAGGCCTGCAGTAAGTGAGCGGCCGCTGACCTCAGAGAAAACCTCAACCATGTTTCAAGAGCAGCTCCAGTAAAGAGCTCATCTGTCATGCAAATTCTTTTAGACAATTCTCTAACTCAGCTCTCAATTTCCAACATATAAAAATACAGTAAATTGTAGTGCCAAACCATTACCATGCAGCCATATAGATAAATTATTAAAATTATGGTTGAGCTTAACAATGTCCAATGTGTGCCTATAATCCATCAAACACTCTTCCTCTGGATTCACAGACCCGACTGACCCTGACTTAAATATGATTTCAATTTAAATATTAATTTTGGATATTTTTGACTAAAGTTTTCTGATCGAATTGTATTTATGTGCATACAAAGCTATAAATGCATTTTATCCTAAAAAAATAAATAAATAAAAATAAAAAAGGTGTATTTTTATTATAATGCATCAAAATGAACTTTATATTTTATTTAGGGGTAGGGGCCCGAAGGTATGGTGGGTTCAAGCCCCACTGCCCCACTGTCGCCGGATTGTCACTGCTGTCCCCCCAGTGCAGCTAACTGGGTAATCAAAGGCCGGCCATGTCTCTTACTGTTTATGGTGAGATGCATGTAAAAGAACCATTGCTGACTTTCCTCAAGAGTAGGCTGCATTGCCATCAGCGTGTTTCTGCCCTTCGATGGCCTGGTGAGCTGTCCAGGGTGAACTCTGCCCTCGCCCAGAGTCGGCTGAGATGGGCGCCAGCCTCCCCGCGACCCTAATTAGGATTAAGTGGTTCAGAAAATGAAGGGATTTTATTTATATTAACTTGGATGTATCTCAACAGTTTGTAAGTCTTTACATAGTGTTCTTATGTATCGATTCATGTTTTGATTGTGATTTTTTCCCCACATACTGTATACTTTAATGATATGACAATGATATCACCTGGAATTTCTTATGAAAGCACTGAAAAAAAAATAAACATTTCTGATTGAACAAAAATCTGACTCACTGAATGAAATCTTACTCTGTCTAACTGAAGAGATAATATGTGTTTAATCAAAATATATTCTGAACATTCATAAAAATGTCACTTGTAGTAGTTGAATTTTTTTGGACCAGATTGACCCCATGTACCTGATTCAGAGACAATGTTTTCTCTTTAAACTGGGTCACACATGTTCGGAAGTTCATTACACATCTGTTCCGGGAATTAAAACAGCGGTCAAAGTATTCATTGAAAGCACACTGTTTTATTGCAATAATTGCAATTCTAAATGTCAAAGCTTGCTAATGCATACAAACACATGGTCATACATACAAACACATGGTCAGTTCTTTAAAGTATAAGAAGTTGGGCACCTTACATTCACAAACTGCTAGTTTTGATCCTGTCCCTGATTACTATGCTTTAACAGCCAAACACTTCATCTTTAAAAACAAGGCTTACAGTTAAAGAAACTACCCTGGGCATATTATGTAGGAGTCACACAGTGCAGAAAAGCACAGTGTGTTTGGAAAATCAAATGTTCTGAAACCTATGTTTGCATTTCTGGTTTGTTCTGATAAGATTCTAGTATTTATATTCCAACATAAAGTTGCAAGCCCTGTGATAGATTGATGACCTGTTCAGGGTGTACCCCACCTCTCAGTGTGGTCATCTGGGATTGGCTCCAGCTTCCCCCACAGGCCTGATGGATAAGGGTTATAGAAAATAGATGGATGGAACATACACTTGCTTTTTCTGCAACTTTAGAAAAATGAATGTTTAGAAAAATGTAAAGCTGCCTCATGGCTCTAGTAAGCTATAGATTTATTCAGTCAGGGGCATGCCCAGGGGCAAGCAGTTGGGCTGAGGCCCTGGGTAGTTTCTATAACCTCTAAACATTTTTATAGCTCCTGAACCTGTCTCGCTGGACACAAGTCAGATTCCCATTTGAATGGTGTTATCACATACTTTCGACATGTTTGACCTTTTGGGTGTGGTTGGATCCTTAGCAATCCCGTGTCCCCTCCAACTAACTTTTGCAGGGCCACTAAACACACAATCACACTCACAATAACTATGTTCCCTGATCTCTCCAGGCTTTTCAAATTCTTATTAGGATATGAGAAGTAAAATGTTTGTTGACATTATAGTAAACTAAGTACCATGTTATTTTAAGTACATGGTAGTTTATATAGTATTGTGTTTGAGCTCAACATCATTATTTCCTATCAGAAGTATCAGCTTACTGCAAGCAGGGACTCCGGCACGACTAACTATGGCAGCATAACTAAAAAAAGAGAAACCAGAGGGAAGGCAGACAGGAGGGCACCCTGTAACGTTGGGCAATCAGCCATTCCACTGTCGCACAATGAATGAATTAAATGGATAAATAAATGGAAGAATGGATGAATGGATGGATGGATAGATGGATGTATGAATGTATTAAATGGATAAGTGGATGAATTGTTGAATGCATGGATGGATGGATGAATTAAGAGTTCACATGTTCGGTACTTTTATGAATGAAGCCAGTGCAGTTGGGATTATTGACCTCAGTGCAGTTATTTAAGTTCAAACCTGATTATGACACACCAGGTCAATACCAGTACAAGTCTTATGAGCTCTGTTGTCACCTACAAAATCCATGACTAATTTACATAATGATAAATCATTGCCTTTAGTGCAGATAACTCAATCCAGTGTAGGGAGAGATAATAAAAAATACCTGGAACAACTGAAAATGTGCAGTGAGTTCTCTCCCTCCCTTCCATTTTAACTACTCCCTGGTTTTGCAACTCACAGTCAAACACATGGATTATTCTCACAGTGCCTTTGCACCCAGGAACCTCCCACTCGCAGACCCTAACCTTTTGCATCTGTATATAGTGGCCCTTTCCCACATGAGGTTTGTGCAGATATCCACCTCTACCCTTCTCCTCTCTTCTCCTGAGAGAATGACACATGCCTGAGGGTACATATCTAGATATAAACATAATATTTCATTCAGTTTTAGGAAGAAACTTGGCATTAGTCATTGGATTAGCCAGTTGTTGGAGTCTACTGTAGCAGAATGCATGTGTTCAAGGTGTTGTCCTTCCTGCTAATCACCTCATGCTTGTGCAATGGAAGGAGAGGAAACCGAGCAGGTGAGCACTTACTAATGACCTGCTTTTCATACAATACAGTTTGCATTACAGCTCTTTGGTTATTAAGAGCTATACAATATCTGTTAGCCGATTTGTGATGAGAGAAACCAATATAAGTGACGAATAGTCAGAAATCAGGGTCTTGTCATCTAAAATGCATCCATAGTGAAAACCAACTTGTGTTGAAGAAAAGCAAAGGCATATAAAGGCATTAGAAGGCCAGGGAACACTGTGCCGTGACAAAGACATATCGATTCAGCCAGCATTTCAAATTCTCCATTTTACACTTCCATTCATTTGGAATTAAGAGACATCTCTAAAGCTTTGACAATGATTCAACATAGTGAAGGTTATTTGGTTTACTTTTGTACAATTCTGACATGAAGTATCATTCTGCTACTATAGAAAAAAGATACCTTTGTCCACAACACTGACTGTAAAAAAAAAACATGGACAGCGTGGCTTCATGACCAAAATTCTGCTACAATGTTTATAAATCTGAAGCCAGATTTGGAGTCAATGCGGTAGAAATGAGCACCAAAGTCAGGTACATATACTCATATGGTAGGTCTGCCTGCCCAACATATTACAGAAGTTGTCAATCACTTAATTTCGAAGTGTAGTGATGCCTTCTTATGATAAAATAGAATTGAGTTTTAAAAAACAATATTGGGGGAAAATAAAATGCATTTAAAGAAATGTGCAGATATTAGCATAAGGAAAGTAAGTGTTTGAATTAGATATTGTAAAGACAGTTAAGACTAATTTACACTGCAAGCAACAGCAATGCATGAGCAAGACAAAATTGACATTGCCTCAGTTTCCAAAGTGTAATTTCAGAATGCAACAGTAGGTCCGTGCCCCAATAACAACTGTTGTAATGCTGGAATGTCCAATTATGCCTAATGTTGGTTGTTAATTTATTATTATTGCTTCATTGGGAGAATTAAAACATTTTTAATTTTTTTAATTTGCCTAAAATGTCCCACATTAGTCTAATTCACCCCAAGTGTGTGTAAGAGACACATATTGATGTGAAACTCATTAGTTAATTATTATTATTATTTTTTTTTTAATGTGCTGAAAAGTAGACATGAAGCATAAATATACACTCATTCCCATTTGCTGAACCTATTAAGATCGCTTGAAGGCTAGATACTACCCCAGCCGACACTGGACGAAGGTGGGGTACACCCTGAACAGTTCTTGAGTCCATAGCAGGGCCAACACACATACTACAATTCACACTCACGCCCACACAGAATTTGGAACAGCCAGTTAGTCTGATATGCATGTCTCTGGACTGAGGGAGGAAACCGAAGTACCCGGAGGAAACCCCCACAGAACATGCAAACTTCACACAGAAACACCCAAGCAAAGGACTCAACCCGCTGTGAGATGGACAACTAAAAACATGACTGGTGGAGCGAACACACGCGTTCACTGATCAATCACGTGGCACCTTCTTGCATATATAATGCCAGATCCTTGTTGTTGTATAATAGGGCTTAACATTAGACTACGTTACGTTACCTGAATGATGTGTTTATGCTAATACTACTAATAACATTAATACTGTCATGACATTATTTCAAATTCAAATTTAAAAACTTACCTCTTCCAAGTCTTCAGACACACGCATACTCTGTCTAACTTGAAGATGAAGTTGAACTTCTAATTAAATCCCGGCCTTAGACCTATTTTTTAGTTTGTTTTTTTTTGTTTTTTGTTTTTTGGATATACTATATTAATCCCACAAGTGAAATTATTGCCTCTGCATTTAACCCATCCGGTGCCAGCCTCCCCGCGACCCTAATTAGAAATAAACAGTTCAGAAAATGAATGGATGAATGAATGGATTTAACCCATCCAAAATGAGCACACACACACTCGGAGCAGTGGGCTGCCACACATCAGGGCACCTGGAGAGCAGTTGGGGGTTAGGTGCCTTGCTCAAGGGCACTTCAGCCATAAAAGTGGAGGAAGGGAAGGTGTAGCTCACTCCCCCACCACCACACATTTTTCCTGCTGGTACGGGAATCAAACCAGCAACTTTTAGGTCCCAAACCCGCTTCTCTAACCATTAGGCCATGCCTGCTCCCAGCTGTGGGGAAAGTTAGAAAGTTGTTTCCAGTAGAAAGTTATCTATTGGAAAGTTCCTGTCTATGTAAATGTAATGACTATCGTAATATTACTTAACTTTAGTACAATTTCCTTAGTAATGATAACCTGAAAAATATTTAGCTCATGTGAAAGGTAATAACTTACTAGGACCGAGCATGCACACTCGTGGACTGCGGACAGACAAACACACACAATTTCCTGTTGAACAAAAACCGGTGAATCACAGTACCTCCCATATAGCTTATGTGAAAAGTAACAATCTAGAAATGCTTCTGTTGTAAACGACCCACTGTTGCATGTTGCCCTTTGAGAATGCAGAAAGGATAAAACTGTACAAAGAAAATAATTACATTGACAACATTTTTCAGATAATTCTGAATGAAGATAATAGCTAAAGCCCACTGAAATAAGTTCATAGACTTAACCAGATAACCTGGGTTAACCAGAAGTTATATAGTTAGTGCTGGTACATTAGTTTGCATTGTGAACTAAACTAACTGTTGTTTATTATTTATGTTGACATGAATTTAAGATGCATGTCTCTCACTGTCTATGGTGAGAGGCATGTAAAAGAACCATTGCTGTTTTTCGTCAAGAATAGGCTGCATTACCCTCAGCGTGTTTCAGCCCTGCGAGCTGTCCAGGGTGTACTCTGCCCTCGCCCAGAGTCGGCTGAGATGGGCGCCAGCCTCCCCGCAACCCTAATTAGAATTAAGCAGTTCAGAAAATGAATGAATGAATGAATGAATGAATTTAAGACGGTGGCACGGTGGCGCAGTGGTTAACACGTCCACCACACAGCAAGAAAACCTGGATTCAATTCCCGGGCTCGGGCGTTTCTGGGTGAAGTCTGCATGGTCTCCCACAGTCCAAAAATATGCACAGTAGGTTAATTGGCTGTTCCAAATCGCCCCTAGGTGTGAGTGTGAGTGTAAATGGTTGTGTGTGTTAGCCCTGCAATGGCCTGCCGAGCTGTCCAGGGTGTACCCTGCCCTCGCCCAGAGTCGGCTGAGATGGGCGCAAGTCTCTGCTTGGCCCTAATTAGGATTAAGCGGCTCAGAAAATGAATGAATGAATGAATGAAAGAATTTAAGACAAACAAGGAATGTCCATGATTCACACCAATTCATTGGGAAATCTCATATTACATAACTGTAATTGTGGTAGAGGTTTATTCAGAATATTAATAATTTAAAGATTAGCTCACATAAAAATGGGCTTTCCCAATCAAGTTAATCAATTCTACTTAGAATAGGAATCACGTATAACATTTCTGGAAATATATAATTATATCAATAAGCATGTAGTAATGTAACCAATATTTGAATTCCCTTAAAACACGGATGTTTAGATATAAACACTAGAAATGACTTTGACACCACACACCTCAATATCCAGCAGCACCTCAGTTCAAAGTGATTACAACATAACCCAGAGTACTGAACTCAAGTTCAGTGAGTTCCAAGGCGTTCCCAGACCAGCCGAGAGATGTAGCCCCTCCAGCGTGTTCTGGGTCGGCCCCGGGGTCTCTTCCCGGT
>JBCNYH010000014.1:11914429-11934194 GCA_039654325.1 Tandanus tandanus
TATATATATATAATACTGTAGTTCCAGGTTTAGTAATATTTGACTGTGATTTATGAGGATGTAATTGTTTTTCAGTCTAAACCGTGGTTGAAACTTTGAAATTTAAAGTGCCTTGTTAGAGTTAAAGGAGGAAAAGGGAAAAAAAACTTCAGCAACATTAACAACTACATGATAGTTATTGTCCTTGATCTAAATCACTGCAACATCCTTTGATAACCACAGTGTGTATTTGAAGATATACTGGCCATTGCTGGTATCAGAAAATGTTCATGAGAAAGGACATAGTGATAAAGGTTTATTTTTAACACACAATTGCATATAGATGTGATAATAGCAGACTATCACAATGAATACAGAAACTTTTTTTTTGTTTTCCTTTCAGGAAAGCCACATGGTCCTCTGTGTTATAAAAGTATATTCAGAATTACAAATCTCATTCTCACATTGCCGCTCTCTGCACCTCCCTAATAGGATGTCAGAGCCTCAGAGGGGACTGCAGATTATTGCATTGTGGTTTGATAGTAAAAAATAATAAATTTCCAGCTACCTGATGTTTTTCCATCTCTGTCTTATTTTCTCTCAATCTAAGCTCATCAAGCAGAAAGTCCTGCACTGTTCTGTAGCTCAGCCTTGGCCAGTATATGATCCTTTCCACTGTAGTTCAAGTTATGCTGGGTGCTGTGTTTGTAACCTATACTGTAGCTGAGATGTAGAAGATAAACAGGCAGAAAGTGCATGAATAAACATATCAAGAGTGATTGACAGATTGCCAGGTGGCACACTGGCATAGTGGTTAGCATGGCTGCCTCACAGCAAGAAGGTCCTGGGTTTGATTTCGGGGCTCGGACGTTTCTGTGTGGAGTTTGCATGTTCTGACCATGCTTGCATGTTTTTCCTCCAGGTACTCCAGTTTCCTCCCACAGCCCAAAGACAGCACATTAAGCTAATTGCGCTTGTTGCCCTGCGGTGGTCTGGTGAGCTGTTAAGGGTGTACAACGCCTATGCCCAGTGTTGACTGAGATAGGCACCAGCCTCCCTGCGACCCTGGTAGGATTCTGCAAATAAGATGAGATTAAATGAGATGACAGAGTGTAACATGCATATATTGCTGTATATTTGGTGAAAACTGAAAATCACTGTTAGAGTCCATCGGAATGTAACCAGTGATGGGAAGAAGACAACTAGAAGAAAACAGGAGCTAGAACCAAGACAAAGATACATGGCAATGCTGTCATGGGGCCACAGTGTTATGTGGCAAGGCTGTGACATATTGTCATGTTTTCCCACTTAGCAGGTACTTCTCAATATCAAGGAAAGATCCTTAATGGCTGCATTTCAAGGATGCAATGTTGATGGTGCCATGTCATGGAATCTCACCGAAGGATGACTAAGAGGGACCTTTTCTACCAAAAAGCATCACTGAATGTGAGAAATACTCAGTGTCATGTTACCCACAGTGAAAAGTCATATCTCTGCCACATCTTCTCAATGGTTTTTACCTGACTGTGTTCACCTATACTTGATGTGACATCAGTGCCCAACCCTATAACCTCCCAATGGGCTGGTGGGTCTTATTAAACTTGACGTCCCACAATTAGGTGGCTCCAGTCAGACGTTCCTGTGTGACAGAGGTTGTACGAAAGAAGAAAAAGGAAGGGATGTTCACGTGTTCTGGGTTGGCCCTCAATTAATGTCCTATATGTATACATTGTTGATGGGATGCATAGGGGCTAGCACTCTCACTCTCACCAGCAGGAAGGTCCTGGGAGCAAGCAATACAAGGGGCCAGGCTCCATATCGCTCTGTCTTAACTCTGGTCACATGACCTGCACATTCTGTGAGAGAGGTCCTACCACCCTGGTTCATCTTACCCGCACAGCTTTTCTACTGCTTCTAGTTTACATTATTCTACAACATCATCTATATTGTTCTTTACGCCCCAGAAATTCAAAGTATTTTTTAATGTCTACAAAAGGCAATAGATTTCATGCATCACACGTACATATAAGAAAGCCATCACTTGAGATTCTCTACACTCCGTGTCTGAAGGGGGTTAAATGCCACTTCCCTGTGTACGTGTGCCTCATAAGAAAGCAAGTGCTGAGATGAGGAAGGCAGACGTGTGGCACATGTGAATGTAAGAGACAGACAGACAGACAGACAGACGGATGGGAAAAAAAAGGCTGAGATCAATCGAGCCAGACCCTTCTCACAGACATAGCCCAGCTTTCAGAGATAAGTCGCTGATCTCTTACTGAGCTCCTCTTACTGGAGGGAAAAGAAACTCTCTCACACACACACACACAAAAGAATTGCATCTGGGAAGTCATGCACAATGACCATTTCTAGGTCTAAGAAGCTTTCATATCTTTCACGCATTTTCAGCTGTGGCATCAACATACTTTTGGTACCAATCAGAAAAGGTAGCTTTGGTAGCTCTTTATATTTAAGTCTCAGAGCCATTGTGTTGCCTTCGCATGTGACCCTTTTCACATGGCCAATCCAGGCTAGACTTCTTTACAGGGTCTTTATATGTACCCTTGATTTAGGCTGTATCTTTTTGCTGCCCCCCTCTTCTCCACAGGCCTTGTCTATCCTTTCATTAAGGACACACACAAAAAGAATAATACTCTATCTATTTTTTTTTTTTTCACTGACCCCCATTCACATCCATTCACCATCTATTTCACCAGCCCTACCTACATTCCCTTACCAGCCATCTTGAGCTATCTTTGCTACTCCTACATAAAGTATCTTCTTTCCATTTCTCTTATTCCTGGCCCTAAATACTATGTTTGCCTTTTCCATCTAGTTTTTCTCACAGCCCCTCTTTATCCATTTTTACTTTGATCCAGCCTTCTCCCTGCAGGACCCCTCTTCAGGGGCCGACTATCTTCAATGATTATATCTATCCTTTTTCACTAAGTGTTTCTTCTGTTCACTTCACCACCACCACCCCCCTTTCCTGGCCCTTTCTACTACTAGTGTACTGTACTTACTCTCTATACCCTCTTTTCTTTCCTTCATTCTTTCTGTCATAAGTACTCTATTTAGCTGTCCTTTCTTAACCCTTCTTTTCATCAATACACTATTTTTTTGGTCCTCTCTCAGCTCATTGCCTGGTTTGGTGTGCTAGTGTTCAGTATTTAATTTATTTGCCATGTCTGACTCCCCAGTAGTGATTAATAGCTCGAATCAAAGTAGACACTCGAGGCTTTAACCATTTGCACTCTTTCATATATATATTTTTTTACACCTAGGTGTAGGTTTTTTTACAACTAGGTTTAAAAATTATAACTTTATTGTGGCAGTTCTACACAATACTTCACCATTCAAAAAAAAGCTTTAGTTGTCCTGTCTGTTTTATATCTGTACTAATAGCCACAGTCCCACCATCAAGCCAAAGCCGGGGAAGCTAGTGCAAGCCATAACCATTACTGTCTCCTTCGGCATGTCTGGACTACTTTGAGGCTAGAAGCTCAAGGAATTTGGCCCGATGATTACTCATGCAGGGCTGCACAGTGGCGCGGTGGTTAGCATGTCCACCTCACAGCAAGAAGGCCCGGGTTCGATTCCCGAACTCGGGCGTTTCTGTGTGGAGTTTGCGTGTTCTTCCCGTGCTTGCGTGGGTTTCCTCCGGGTACTGCGGTTTCCTCTCAGTCCAAAAACATACACAGTAGGCTAATTGGCTGTTCCAAATCACCTTAGATGTGAGAGTGAATGTGAATGGTTGTGTGTGAGTTGCCCTGCGATAGCCTGGCGAGTTGTCCAGGGTGTAACCCGCCCTCGCCCAGAGTCGGCTGAGATGGGCGCCAGCCTCCCCATGACCCTAATTAATCAGATTAAGCGGCTTAGAAAATGAATGAATGAATGGATTACCCACAGGTCAGATGAGGCCAACTGGTTCGTACAATGTTATCAAAGTGAAAAGCTCTTTTAAACCACTGGACACTCTTATGTAAACATTTAGCTCTGTCGTATCTGTGTTATTTGTTTCCAAATTTGTATTTATAAAAAACAAAACAAAAAAAAAACCCCAATACTGAACTATGTGAATTGCTAAGCTTCTTAATCCTAATTAGTGTCATGGGTAGGCTGGTGCCCATCTCAGTCAACTCTGGGCGGGGGGTGGGGTACACCCTGGACAAATCACCAGGCCATCGCAGGGCATAACCTGAACTAGCTTGGTATAAAAAAGACCTAGGTAGCAGAATAAAATTGTTAGTTTAGTTGTATTTTATCTTGTGCCCATTAACTCAGCTAAATTATGAATAGATCAAGCACCATTTGCATTCACTTTTACATCCATAGTTACAGGAAGACAGCATGTTATTGGCAGGAAGACTGCAGGGCTATGGGCACATAAAAACACAAATGGGCTTTCCATCTCAAGGCTTAAGTCAGATATTATACCGATTTTCAGAGCTTTATTTGAATATATATATATTTTTTATTTCGAACATCAGTAGAGCACCAAAGCATGAAAAAAAAAAAATTACAGATCTTTCAGAAGCTGCTTCCCCACCTTCCCATAAAACACTGATTTTAAATGTGCCGGCTAGATTGCTAGAAGGATTTTGCTGTTCTCTGTGCCTACTCTGCTCTGATTGGTTGCCTGAAAATTTGATGCTATGTGCGTTGGGAGGCAGCTAGCTAGAAAAATCTATTCAAGTGGGGTGGGGGCTGGGGTCAGCTGATCAAAATGCCCAGCATGCTGTGATGCCCTAGTATGTCCAAAAAAAGAAAATAAATGGATGGAAAATTGAACATGCGCTATCCTCAAATGTGACCCGCTCCAGCATCATATGGATTAAGTCGCAAGGTAGTCTTTTGAGTAGGAGCCAAAGTAAGGTGAAAATGGCTTACCTGGACGAAAATGCGATATTGCCAAAAATTCATCCTTCAATGCATGATCTTACACTTGACCAATCTATCCATGCTAAAATGTTAGTTTAAGAAAGGGTTTCATGTCCAAGTTGTTGTCCAAAATATCCACTTATTTTGCCGATTTTCAATCCACCTTTGTGATTGCTCAGGATATTTCATTATTATTCTAATTCACTACCAGAATACTCTCCATACTTACAGAATCCCAGAAGGATTCCCCAAATCATACACTGGTAAACCAATGAGAAGCCCCAAAACAGACATGACTCGGTGTAAATAGAACTCACCTCTGTTGCTGGGAGGATGCTAGGAAGATCGCGCTGATTGGTCGAGAGCCGGATTCATTAAGTGTTAGTGAGTTTCAAATGCGGCTATTCAGAAAGTGGTTCTGTAACTGTAATTGCTATTTTCTCAAAAGTAGCATTTCCTGATTAGCGACATACAAAGTGATGTAACTCAGTCCATTTTCATGCTATAATTTTGTATTATAACTCATTTTGATTCATAATAATTTCTCTTGGCCAAATTTCCTACTTAATCCGTATTATGCTGAAGTGGGTCACCTTTATTTGACACTCTGCTGTCATCTTGCTCCCTCTTTCCCATCGCATTACTCATCAGCTAAACACATGACATTCTACACACTAAAAATCAAGATTGTCCTGAAAAATGTACTAAACATAACTCGTTTATACCGATTGAAAACTACTTATTGAAAACTTATTACCAGTGGGATGGTATACTGGTGTACTGTGAGAAAGGGTTAAGTCTCACCAGCACTCTTTCATAACAATTGCAACCAAGCGATTTCTTTTATTGTTAGGTGCTCTAGAAACCGATTTAATAATGACAGTAGGGTGCGGCTCCGTTTTCCCTGAACTGGACTCAAGTTGCAGCATGAGGTGATCTCATACAGACACATAGCACCTGCTGAGATGGTTGTGATATTTCCTGTTGCTCCATGTGGTTTGAGAGCTTGTGGACAGATGGCAGCAGTCCATGAGATAACCTTTGTATTGTTCTCAGACACAGACTCAAATAAACACACACACACACACACACACACACACACACACACACACACACATACCCGGATCCTCTTGACCATAAAGCTGATGTTGCGGATCCCCTGGAAGTCTGTGGTCTTATAGATGGAGTCGATGGCCTTCACATGACTGGAAATCTGTTGATACAAACACCGTAGTGGGTTTAATGTACAGTATTAAAGCAGCTTTACAAAGCACAACCAACTGACAAACTAGCTCGCGTTTAAATGTTCAGAAGAACAGCTGATTATTTGTTTAGGGTGAATAATGTGTATACCAGAGACAATGGAATACCCTTTCTAGTAATTGGGCTAGCTGGTGTTTCTAGGAGTCTGTACTCTGATCTGTACAATTACCCCTCAGTGCAGTCCAGGGGTAGAATCGGACCTGGTCCAGTTCCTCTGTGTTGTAAAACACCTTGGATACCAGGGTTAGTGTTTTTAGGGTTATATGAGATGTTGGATCAGGTCCTTTGGTTTTGGTGCAAGGACTGGCTCCAAATGAATGAGTTCAAAACCATGCTTGTTGCAGTTTGTATGAACACTGTGTTTAATAAATACCTTCTAACTGAAAATTGTTCTTGCCATTACCAGTTCTAAGTGGGACCGGTGGTTAGGGTGTTAGGCGAATGATCGAGAGGTCGTGGGTTGGAATCCCTGTTAGATCCCCACTGTGCTAAGACCCCTGGGCAAGGTCTTAACCACAAGTGTGCCTCTGTCCACCCAGCAGTATAAATGGGTGCCAGTAAAAATACTGGGAAGGTAACCTGTGATGGACTAGCGATGGAGTAAAACTCCTAGTCGCTTCACGCTACAGAAACCGGGATAAGCTTCATCTCTGATGAGACGGGTGAAAAAGCCCAACAGATTTTACCTAACTTTACCTATTACCAGTATTACCAGTACCTTTAAAAAAGGAATCTATAAAGCATCGCTTTCTTATCCTATTGATGATCAATTATGGTTAATAAAATCATATGGAACCAAAAATCAGGTAAATACAGGACACACCAAACAGGTTTGATATTTTACACTGAGAATGAACAGTATCTCTTAATAAACACACTTGATTTCTTCATGAGAGCAAGTTTTGACCTGTTACTCTGTTAGTGCCATCTATTACCAACAGCCGTCTCACCCACGCAGAGGCTTTAACAGCAATCTGTGCAGCAAATGTGCCCAAAACATCTGATGGGAAGAGTGTGTGTACTGATACTGAGCATGTCTGCATATAGAAACGTCTAAAGAACGTAACTCTCGCAGCAATTGGAAGTGGCTTACCCATAAAAAAAATACCCATCATGTCATGAATCAGATGTGATGTTACTGTGAATCCATTTATGCTTTTTCACTTGGCAAACAAACTGATTTACAAGTTACAGGTCAGGATGAACATAATTTCCAAGTCAGAACTGAACAAAATTTAATTTGAAGTTGAACCATGTGGTGTCATGAGGGCAGCCAAATTGGACAACCAGAATACATTTTTCTGCTTGCTATCATTCATATTTATGTAATAATAATAATAATAATAATAATAATAATTTGTAATATTTTTTATTATTATTATAATGTAATAATTATCCCTTTTTAGGAAGCATATAAAGATTTGCGCATGTATGTGCTGTAAATATTTTTAATCATATTTGGTAAGATTGTTTTCTCTAAATTACTGTTGTTACCATGGTCCAAATCTAAAGCAGCAGTCTAAACTGAAACCTGATCTTGGCTGTTCAAGTACATTTCATTATAAGGGGGCAAATGTGTACTTTTCTTTAAGGATCTTGTTCAATGTTTTTGGCTACTAATGTAATACCATAACCACAGAGTCTGAAAGTCATGGTCTACTCTTGCAGCTAAAACACATAGCCACACAGCTCAAGTATACATCTGGTTCTGCCTTATTGGTGTGTTCAGTATGATCATGAGACTGCTGTATAATACAGTACCTGAGCTATGACGGCCTCTCTGGTACGGTAGTATTGGTAGAAGAGGTGGTCTGTTTGGATGAAGAGCTGGCATGTGTTTTTCTCAGCCTGGGCAGCTCGGCGCTTCCTCAGGATCACCGGCTCGTCTGTCTGCTCTTCATCATCCACTGGACGCTGCGTGTTCTTTTTCCGCAGAAAGCAAAGAGCAAGAACCATATAGAAATACAAGAAGACACATTTTCTCATCTATCCAAAAATCATTCTCTGTAACAGCCTTCACTTATATTACAGTTGGCACTGGAGCCAGGAAAAGAGCAGTCAAGCAAAATATTTGTAAAAAGTTGTGTCCTGAAAGCTATTCAGGTCTCATGCAGCAGACAAAGCTATTACACCAGCACAGCACAACTTCGCTCACATTCTCATATCAAACTGTTAGATTAGTAATACCGTGTCAGCCTTGAAGTCAGAAAAAAAATCACTTTCATGACGTTAGCTTAGTTTAGGGGACATAAACAGCAAAAAAAAGGGGGGGAAATGAGACTAGAAGGGCACTTGGAGTCTGATCCCTGCCAGCTGAAGCTTCTATGATGTACCTGTAAATGCAGCAGCCATATATGAAGTATACCAATAATACATCATGTCCAAAAATATTATTATTATATTATTATATATACCTATTATATGTTCAAATGATGTCTTTACCTCTATGAATTATTTCAGAAATTACTCATTAAAATGTGAGTTAAAAACAAACCAGTTAACATTACACAAGCAGCAAGCAGTAACTGGTAGGCCTTCAGGCTTTCCTTTCTGTATGTCCCGTGCATATGTATTAATTTCCATGCACCACGACTTGTAAGGAAGTTTGTAAGGTTTAGATTCAAGTCCATCTGCCTTTGATTTAAGTGAGCAATTGTCAGTTTTATTTGTTATGTCAGATAATTGCTGGTTTTGCAATTTCCCCACTAAAAGGCAGCCATCTGCAGGACATGTTGAGGGGATCTATGTTGGCAATGGGACAGTGACATCAGTGTATACCCTCTACTGAACTTCATTTGCCTTCTGTCTTCCATCTACTGGTTTTCAACATGTATGGCATTGTTGAGCGCTAGTGTTAGCAAAAGGGAAATTTTATTCTGTAGATGCACCCTGTGGCTTGGTTCCGCTCCCAAATGTAATGGGTCTATCCTGGGCCCTATCCTACACCCTTCTACCAAGTTTCATGGGAATTAGGTCTATGGGTTGCAAAATCCTGCTTACCAAGCAGAGGTCATGTTTTTCTTTTTCCTTTTTTTTTTTGAGTCTAAAGTTCTGAGATAATGCAGGAGGCAGAAAAAGATAGGAGAAGGCGATTTGGCTCATAAAAACCTAACAAGACCTTTAAAATGTAGGAATGTGCCACCACACCCAATCCTGATAACTCCCTAAATAACAAAGTTAGAAGAACTCTCCCAAAACAAGCAAACACTTAAAAAGCTCAAAAGTGAAGATCGATGAATCTACAGAACAGAGTCTGGCACTTTTAAACGCTCTGAATGCCTCCGAGTAATGGAATCATTTTTTTGTGCTGTTGTCGCTTCTCCTCTTACTAGTTATCAGGTGAAGCGAGAGGCAGCACATCACTTCTGGCAGAAACACAAGCATTTTAATTTCAGGAAAAGAAGCAAAGAAACGCTGTATTACTATTTCATATTTCTGATACAATGTCTTTCATCTCAAACGGCTTCAGGTGTCAGTGATGAACATGCATGAAGTTACAGGATGATGTACTGACGTGTCTCAGTGTTGCAGTTTTGGACTGACCTCAGTGGGAGTCTCCATAGCAGATGCCTGGTACTTCTTCATCCTCTCGAAGACCGAATGATCTGCACAGCCTCCCTCTCGGCCGTATTTGTGAGGGTAATCTAGGGATGAAGATAGATGAATCTCAATAAAACATTAATGCACACGGAAGGGTGATTCAGACGGTCTCTGAACTAAAGAAATCTGGATTCTTGTTGACTTGAATGAATTTATTCTAAATCAAGCTATGAAATATTCTTTCACCTGGTTACACACACACACACACACACACACACACACACACACACACACACACACACACACACAGAAAAACAGAAAGAAGAATTCCCATAACCCCAATCCTGAATCATGCATATATATAAAACCATGAGTCAGATTATTATTGAATTATGACTTAATATTTTGTATTAGCTAAAGCGACTCCAGGTTTAAAACTAAACAGGAGCATATCTAATATCCTAATTAAAATAACTGATGTTTTTTGGTGGGCCATGGAGAATAAAACTGGCCATAAGCCAGGTTTAAACAGAAAACTAACAGAGGTGATGTGAGGCAATAAAACAGAACTAGTGCAGACTTCAGCGGATTTCAGAAATAAAAGTGTGTGTGTGAGACCCACTTCAAGGTTACACAACTTGTACTCATTACTTTTTTACTCAGACCAGAGAGGTAAGAAATAAAAATCTATGAAATTAAGCTGCCCTCAGGTAAATAATTTACATAAACACACATTGTCTACCCCTGAAGCTACAGTAGTTTAAAAGCTGGAGAAGCTAAAATTGGGCCAGTTTTCATTCAGTGTTCATTATAGTACAGGGTGACACAAAAAAGGTGTCCCAAAAAAATAAATAAAAAATAACCACCCACATATCAAAGGTAAAGGACGTTTCATGTGTGGAAATGATCATTTGATTATTAAACCCAAAGCTTGCATGTGCTCACTCAGTTTCGTGAATCTTTTTTTCTTGTAGAGAATAAAAACAAGCAATAACTCCACACACAGGGGGTGAAATAAAAATCGAATGCACTTCCGTTCACATACATCAAACAAGAGTCCGGAAGTGCGTATGATTTTGTGAACAGAAGTGCGTATGATTTGTATTTGTGCCTAGTTTTATTTTATTCAGAAGTTCACTAGTATATATATTTACTGATAGTTTAATATCTGTATACTGTTATTATTGCCATTATCTTGCCTCAAATGAACTGGGGGATTCACGTCCTATTCTCGCGGCTTTTTCAAACTGGCTAATGCAGACTAACAAACGGATTTTAACAGATTGCAACTTTAAAACGGTAAGTAAAAACCACCAGATGATGAAAATATGCATATGCTCATGTGTAACAGGAGAGTATGGAACGCTTTTTTTTTTAAATTTCATTTCACTTTAACCATTTTTTTCCCCATTTACCTTTGAATTGTAGTTTTTTGGGTCACGCTGTATTTTTGAGCTTGTTTCAGTCTATTGAAGTATTTTGCTGGGTCCACAGCTAAACACTGATCTTTCAGTTGACAACATTTAACCCCTGAACTAACAGAAACATGCACTGTTCATTGCATATGTGATAACCAGAGAAGATGCATTGTCACTGTGGTCTGCTTTGCTTCTTTGCTGTTTTGCTGCTGTGTGCCTGAGACACGTACAGAATTGCCAGAGAACTAATGAGTGCCTGGGGAATTACATCCTCCAGCATCTCTCTCTCTCGCTCTGTTTCTCGTAGAGCATCTGTCCTCTCATCTATTCTCCCTCTCAGTCTCTGCTTCTCTGTCCATCCTTTTCAGGGGTCAGAAAATAAAGGCGCAGAAGTCGAGGCTCAGTTGATGCAACCTCAGCCCTCGGCCCTGTCCTGAATGTGAACAAGGCCAGAGGCTGCCTCAGTACACAGCTCTCGCACAAACTTTCCCGTCTTTACCTAAAAAAATAAACCAATGCTGACACATGCCAGGTCAGGAGATGAGAACAAGGAGCTATTTTAAGGGCATGCAACACACATGCTGGAAGCAGAGTGTGAAGGTGAGAAGGGCTAGAAAACAAAGCAGCAGAAGGTGAAGGTGTGCTATGTGTCTCTAATTACTGCGGCCAAGGCTGGAAAAGAGATGTGTTCATGAGGAGAGATAAAGGGCCTGACCCATGTGCCATAAAAGAAAAGAGCACTGTTCTGACGTTTTATCTCACGATGTAACACAGAGCAGAAAACAAGTAGCACTTACATACATATGGTGCAACCAAATAGCACTTTTGCAATGAACTTATCCAGCATGGAACACACCCAAATTCAGGGTTATCCATAACCCAGCTGAGTGTGTGTTGGTTTCCCATCTCACTTCCACCCAGGAACATGGAACCACCTCATTTGAAGAATATCAGCTGGTTAGTAGTAATGTTTTTTGTTTGTGCTTTGTAAAATACCCTTTTTTACCCTTATTGTATATGGCAACAACAGTATGCGCAATCTAATTGATCGTTGTGTGGTCAATAAATCGTGTATTCGGACTAAGGTGTATCCACATGGCAACCGATTTGTTAGATAGAAGCACTGTGCGCTACTGATCAGTCTCTAGTAAGCGTGCTACAAAAGTTTGGTGCACAATAACTAATCTTTTTGTGTATTCCTTTCTCAATGAGCTAAGTTTATAGCTTGAGGAGCAATTGTCCTGCGGCATGACAGTTTGTGGTTTTTGACTTTTAACAGTATTGTTCATTCTAACTGTTTTGCTACAAGCTCAGCATTACATTATTCAAACTTGCATTATTTGAGAAAAAGTCTTGCATGACTGGTTCATTTCCCAGTCCTTCAAAGAATGAAATATGCATCACGTTGAGTGCTTTCACAGAATATTATGAAAAATAAAACCTGTCGTTTCCCGATTCTTGTGGTATGTTGTGGAATGTTTGATTCGCTTTGGTTGATTGCAGTAATAATGCATTGCGTGCATTGATATGCAGCTGGGATTTAGAAAAAAAAAAAAAAAAGTGACTGCACCTGAAGTGAATTTAAAAAGGCCACCATTTTAAAGTGCCATATAATAAACTACTTAGTAACCTTGTTTGCTCGGTCTGTACAGAGAAATCTCAGCCCGAGCTCAGACTTCTCTGTAGAAACCTTGCGCTCAGTTATTAAGTAATTTTTCTACCATAGTCATTTTAAATTCTTTTCAACGCAAAGTATATTCATGCTCTAAATATGGATGAGGAGCAGCAATATACATTGCTTGGTGTAAACTCTTAACACTCAACATATCTCTTAAGAGTGTTCATATATTTGATGTGGCAACATCCACAACCAAGCAGGAGTGCACCAAGCACACTTTAATCTTTACTGAAAATACAGAAATGTTTGAATGCAAGCTTTAGGTAATAAAGTTGAAATACATAAAATATGTAGCTATGAATTTTAAGTGACTGAATCTCAATTACTTTATACTATGCATGTAAGGCACTGGGAAGGCTGTACAGCTCCATAAGGTCATACCCCATGTAGAGTGCAAGCATAGTAAATAAGCAGGTATTTAAAATTTGGTGTATCTTCAACATGGCAGATTTTGCTCAAGGAACAGCAAGAAACTATTCATATTCTGGGCAAATACATAAAAAAGGAGCCTTGAATTCTGTATTAACATTGGGATTGCTTGAGTCATTACTCTACTGAATGATGTTGTTCCAGTAAAGAGAAACTCCAGCCAAAAACATTAATCAAGCCCATTATGTAGAGAGTATTAACTGCACTTGTATTTTCTGGCTCGGCGTGCATTGTACCTGGGCAAGAACACTAAGCAAATTTAGAAACAGTACTTGTAATTGTGAGGCATGGCTCTCATAGTAATAGAAATAGTGTAGGATCTAAGGCTTGCTGCCATGGACCCCCACATACTACGTACAAAAATGAGTCCCCGCTTGTCTTCTTTGGCTCCAAATTCATTTTAAAGTTGCTCTGAACTCTAGCTTAATTAGCATCGCTATTGATTGTGCAAAGATTCTTTAAGTCTTCCTTAAAAAAATCTGCTGACTGTTCCAAGTTCACAATTAAAGGCTGCAGAACTTGTGTAAACTTCTGCTAGTCGTCTCTAGTCTCTCCAGCACAAGTATACACAACTCAGGAAGGGAACTTCTCTCGCCAGTAGTCCCTGAACATCGGCTTCGTGTATTTCAGACTTAAAATTTAAGATTGAATGATCTGGTGTTTTAGTTAATAAGATCTGGATGAATCCCATTCAACTTAAGTGACAAAAGTGCCAAGATCACATTGAATAAATAAAACAGCTTTCATAATAATAGTTTGTGATTTAATACAATTAATTTTATCTGAGACCTGAAAGGTCCCAGAATCCCACCTTGAGAACCATTGCTGTAATGCACTGTTACCATACACAGACACACACACACAACACGCACACTGATTATTTATCACAGATCTGTCTTGCCCTTGGCAGCAGTAAGGTGAGATTTGGATCGCCGCTTTAAACACTGTGCTAGCAATCACATGACACGCTGGAAATTCACTGACTGCCTGACTGATATTAGAAACCAAACACCAGCTCACACACACACACATACACACCCACAAAAACACCACATGCACAGGAAGGATATCGGTCAATACCTTTTACTCTTACTCTTCTTCCGTGAAGTGTTGAACAGCACAGCATTCTTAACATTCTTACTCATCCTAATTTCTGGACAATAATCCTACACTCGGTCCATAGCGAAAGCTCGAAGCTTCATCAAATATAATTTAAGACAAAATCTGCAGTATGCCATATTCATTCATTCATACACTGAACCTACTCAAGTCACCAGGAGGCTGGAACCTGTCTCAGCTGACTCTACGCAAAGGTGGGGTACACCACGAACAGCTCGCAGGTCAACACACACACAACCAATTACACTCATACTTACACTCACACTCAGGGACAATTTGGTACATCCAATTAGTCTGATGTACATGTCTTTGGACTGTGGGAGAAAACCAGAGTACCCGGAGGAACACGTGACCTCCACACAGAAACACCCTCGCAGAGTCTGGGACTCAAACCCAGTACCATCGTGCTGTGAGATAGATGTGCTAAATACTATGCCGCCCTATATGATATACAGAAATGATCTTAAAATATGTCATAACTATTTGATTTACACAAAAACTTTCCATAGAGTTTAAACAGCAAAAGGTTTTTGGTTGGACATAAACAAATTGCTAAGCAAGTCAATCAATCAATCAATCAATCAATCAATCAATCAACCAATCAACCAATAGACACTACTTTACAAATATTTGTGGCATAAAGCTCAAAGATAAAATTCAAATTGAAGACATTTAAAAAAAAAAAAAAAAAAAAAAGTCCTATAAACATGGTCAGTAGCATGAGTTATAGATGATGCTTACAAGACAGGGTCAGCTATTGGTTTTTGGTTCTGATGGGATGTCATTTAGGAAACCTTTATTAAAATATGCAGACGCCACTTGGTGAAGATCCAATCATTCTCTCTTAAAAGAGCAGTGACTTTCTGAATGTATAGTGTTGATTATGATGATGATGCACTCAAATTATTGCAGAGATCCACAGAGCTCCATATTTATGCAAATGTTGTAAAGCCATCAGCTGAACTTTTCTGTGTGGCGTCCATGCTCACATACCCACACAGTCAACCCAATGCATGAGTGGGTGCCGCCGCCTTCGGCGCAGAGTGCATTCACTAGTCAAAGGTTTTGCTTCTTGAGAATAAATAAGTTTTCGAACACCATTAAAAAGAAAGTAAGTTATATTATGGCTGTTTTTTTTTTTTTTTTGTAACTAAAAATAAATGCAAACATTTTTGGAGCGCCACTTTTATATTTATTTATATTTACATTTCTGCCTAAATATTTATATTCAAATTTTACTGAGTGGGAGAAACAGAAAACATTACGGTCATTCTGTTTTTCTTATATTTCCATGTAGTATATACTAAATCAAGTACTCAATAATTAAAATTAGTTAATTACAACCCACTGCACCTGCTAAATAAGTAAATATAAAATATTTGTTATGATTTACATACTATGCAATCTTCCATGAGTGTAATAGGACAAGGTGAAAAATGGTTTCTAACATATGAGGCAGTACTGTCAGTGAGAGAAGCCTTTGCCTTGTTACCTTACCTGCTAAAAATACTGTCTCGTTAGTGAGTACATCCTCCCAGTTCAGCCTCTCAGGCTTCCACACAGCTACTGATCAAAGCAAAGCAGCCTGCAGAGTGCTGACCAGAAATGCTCAACTATTTAGAGCCTTTCTAAGAATTCCTTTGTTGCTTTGTTCGTCTATTTCTTAGATGAAAGAAGTCTACTGTAGTTGTACTACCAGAGCTGCTCCAATGTCATAAAAAAATCCTCTTCAGAACCACGATGTTCAGTTAATGAAATATCTAATTCATCTAAACTCAATCAGATTCACCTGTTGAACAGATTCAGCTTCCCTACAAAGCACTAAAACACTAAAGAATACACTACAAAGCTAAAATATCCCATAAACAAATTCACACCTTCTGACAAATCAGAATCAAATGTGTCTAACAGTAGATGATTATGAAGCTCTCCAGCAATTCAGATACAGTAGCTACTTAAATTAGCCTAGTTTAGCTCCTTAGCTAATTGTATTTAATAATTACATCATAGTGCTATTAGCTAGCTAGCGCGTAAAGTGTCACTAATCCACTTGATTGACAGCCGCTCATAAACCTCACCCGTGAGCAAGGCAGATACTAAGACTTATCAGCATTTGCCCTAGGATCTAGAGATCATAAGTTCAAATCCCAACATTGCTATGGTCATGAGAGTCGAGGCGGCACCCTTGGCTGGGCTTTCTGTATGGGAGGGATGATATACTCCCTCCCTACTTGAATCATAGCAACATAAGCAAACTGCGAGTGTTTGTAAGGTTGAGTATGTGGAAGCAGGCGGAGAGCGCATTTCTTCAGAGTACATCACGCAGCATGATCAGCAGCTTGAAAACATACCGCCGGTTTAGCTTCATGTATTTCAGAAGAAGGATGTGATAGCCTTCACTCTCCCCTGTTGCTCTCAGTTGAGGGAGAGTTTGCTGGGTGGGGGGGAGAGATGGTAGGAATTAGTGGATGATCAACTTTGGCAGAATAAAACAGGGGGGGGATAGATTCATTGAGTCTCGTTCTGGCACATACTGTATGAAAGATGGCAGTGTTATACACCACATGTATTTTATGTAAGCAGCACTGTTAACCACAGACAGGAATTCAGGCAGATGAAGCGTATTTACGACAGCGCTGATTAACCTCACTTGAAGCTGGGCCATCTGAAACACCCAGCGCTGGCATACTGTCCTGACTCATTCGGAGCTTCTGCATGACGTTGAGCATTTCTTGCAGGAACGAAAAAGTGCTGCTTGTCTGGTACTGTCTGCTGCCAGAGATTTGAATAAATCTCTTAGGCAGTTATGCTTATAAAACTATTTTTCTTACGTCTAGAATGTCAGGATCCCGAAAACAAATTTATCATGGGGGAATATTGCAGACTTTCATATTTTTGCTTTCTTTCTTTATTTATTATGTTATTAGGCACTAGTCTGATTGAAATCACCTACATGACACTTAAAGAAGCAGTTGACTTTTCCTGATCTATAAAGCCAGAAATGAAACACGCACAGTAAAAGAAACCACAGCAATTACTGAACTGAGCTTTTATTTAAAGTACTAAGAGACCACTGGGAAGACAACATAGCTGGGAGAAATAACAATAAGACATCATTTCCACAATAAAGGATATAATTTATATTTAGTTTTTTTAACAGGTACTACTTAATTTTAACTCACATTTTAAATATATATATTTGTCATATCACAATCTCTTTCAATCATTTGGCAAACCGCTTACTTCTATTAGGGCCCTATTACTCCTCAGCCAACACTGAGGAGCGCACCCTCAACACCTCGCCAGCCTATTGCAGGGCAACACACACGCGCACAACCATTCACACTCACACCTTGAAGCAATTTCGAACAGCCAATTAACCTAACATGCATGTCTTTGAACGGTGGGAGGAAACAGGACTACCCCGAGGAAACCCACCCAGAACCGCCCAAGTGTGGGACTCAAACTCCTTCTTGCTGTGAGGCAGATGTGCTAACCACTACACCACCATGCTGCCCAATATCACATCATGAATATTATTAATTACAGCAAACAACATCAAGAAGGTTTTTTTCCCCTTGCCTGAGAGTTGTTGTTTTTTCTGTTTGCCCTGAGGCACTGAAAAAATAGAGATTGATATCAAAAATTGTGATGAAAAGAGATGACAGGAGTTCAGCCGTTAATTTAAATATCCAGATAAATCATGTAACACATTTGTAAAGAAATATAATTTCCTTTAGAGAATGAAAAAAAAAAAAATCAGAAATAAAGCCATCCTGTTACCATCAGTTGGGAGCTGCAGTATGAAAGTGGGGCAAAGACAACTGATATACTATTTCTCCACAAGGGGGCAGTAAAGGAAGCAGCAAAAGGCTGTGTGCTGGATCCAGTTATGGCACAGGAGTTCACATATGGGTTAGTAAGAGCATGTGTCATGGCACTGCATTAACCATAGGGTGTTTGACACCAGGCTAATGCTAAACAAAATGGAGATTCTCGGGTTTCTGTAGAAAAAAATGAGATTTCCTGAGTTCTGCATTGTAATGACTTTTTTAACATCACGTGGATGATATCAGTAGCCTCAAAGAATCTTATTATACACACTTACAACAGTCACAATAATAGTCAATTTAACTATAACCGGAACAACAGGTTTGTGTGTTCTTAAGTAATCTGATACTGCGTCTACATGAGGCATGTTTTTAGACTGTGGGAGGAAACCGGAGTACCCGGAGGAAACCCATGCAAGCACGGGGAGAACACGCAAACTCCACACAGAAATGCCTGAGGCCAGGAAGCAAACCCAAAACCTTCTTGCTGTGAGGCGGACATGCTAATCACAACACCACCGATTTCTTCTTGAATCTCATACAGATTTCAATACTGTTGACGCCATTGTAGTATCGAGTTTACATGGCCAATCAGATTTGCACACAAACACACTCAGTGACACTGAACTTAAACCATTTTTCATTGAGAAAACAGGAAACACATGGTGTAATATGGACCTGGAAGACCAGTGAGAGGAAATGAACATCAGGACTCGCCCAAAGTGTCAGCACGTGTGAGTCAGAACTGAGCTGAGCCGAGCTGTTTTCTTCTGACGAGAGCTCATTAAAAACTCCTTATTAACCTTTGCATGATGCTCACTATCAGAAATAATGATGTTCTCCTTTCCTAGCAATACAACTGAAGCGAAAACAAAAAAAAAGGAAATAAAGAATAAGGAATTTCAGTAGTGTGGATCCTTTATGGGGAATTGCTGTGTTGCACACAATGCAATCATTTCCCAGAGGCTCTTGGCTAGCTGTTCTACAGTACTTCTAACCTCCAGCAATTACGTTAATACATTATTCATAAAAATAACTAGGTAGCAGGTGTGTATGCGTGTGTGCATGTGGGGGGTATAAATAAAAGATAAAGGGAACAGCAGTGACCAAACACATGTTTCTTAAGGCTAATTTTCAAACAGCAGATCATTTCTAACACTTCTGTTTCACATTGTTACTGAGTCTAGAAATGAAACAGATCACATTTCATTAAAAAGAAGTGAGTAAAAATGTTCGAGTCAGTCTGACAAGGGTTATCTAGGTGGTACTATCTAGGTGGATGGGTGGAGCATACAAAGAAACAGTGTTGGATATTAAACAGGATGTTAAAAGTGATATAGACCTTGCTGTGGCTACAGAGCTGTTAGGAAAACATAAATTACACAAATCAGAAATTACAAATAATCTTGCTTTGGACACACCCAGATCCACCCAGCAGAAAACTTCTAACATGCCAAAATACCTGTTAACTCATAGAAGTTCATATATTTCAAATGCAGACATAAACATGTCTATATGAAATTGTGCTTGTGAGGAGTTGCTACTGCCTGTGTGTACTATCACACACACACACACACACACACACACACACACACACACACACACACACACACACACACACACACACACAC
>JBCNYH010000014.1:11942995-11953211 GCA_039654325.1 Tandanus tandanus
TGTTTATTAACTATATTCATGATAATATATTGCTATAATATGTTTATAAACTAAATTAATAATAATATATTGCTATATGTTTATAACCAATATTCATGATAATATATTACTATAATATGTTTATTAACTATATTCATGATAATATATTGCTATAATATGTTTATAAACTAAATTAATAATAATATATTGCTATAATATGTTTATAACCAATATTCATGATAATATATTACTATAATATGTTTATTAACTATATTCATGATAATATGTTGCTATTATAAACTATATTCATGATAATATATTGCTATAATATGTTTATAAACTATATTCATGATAATATATTGCTACAATATGTTTATAAACTAAATTAATAATAATATATTGCTATAATCTGTTTATAAACTAAATTAATAATAATATATTGCTACAATATGTTTATAAACTAAATTAATAATAATATATTGCAATAATATGTTTATAAACTAAATTAATAATAATATATTGCTACAATATGTTTATAAACTAAATTAATAATAATATATTGCTATAATATGTTTATAAACTATATTCATGATAATATGTTGCTGCATTCAAACATTCATAGTCTGTGTTAAATCTAACATTTATACTCCTCATGAAGACTAAGTTAACCTATCAGGAATTTCCAGTTCATGTCCCAGTGATAAAAGTTCTTTTAAAATAAATGAAACAAGTTCCTGAATAGGGGCGGCACGGTGGAGCAGTGGTTAGCACGTCCGTCTCACAGCAAGAAGGTCCTGGGTTCCATTACTGGGCTCGGGTGTTTCTGTGTGGAGTTTGCATGTTCTCCCCATGCTTGCCTAGGTTTCCTCTGGGTACTCCGGCTTCCTTCCACAGTCAAAAAACATGCACAGTAGGCTAACTGGTTTTTCCAAATCGGCTCTAGGTGTGTGTGTGTGTGTGTGTGTGAATGGTTGTATGAGTGTTGCCCTGCAATGGTCAGCTGAGATGGGTGCCAGCCTCCCCGTGACCCTAATTAGGATTAAGCCCCTCTGAAAATGAATGAATGAATGAGTTCCTGAATAGATTTTTAATAAAGAGTATTTGAGAGTGATTATTTACACCATGAAAGGGGTCTCTACAAAATATAATTGTGGCTGTGTCCATGATATATACAGTCAATGTGTCAGACGTCAGATGTCAGATGTCAATCAATTATGTCTGTTCATATATCATAAAATCCTATTAAAATTTTTATTTCACTGTAAAAGTCGTAGTTGCCTGAAACATTTATAAATAATTCATTTCAAAGCTACAATGAAACAAGTTGCAAGTCCTGTGCATGATGAATGGATAAAAAAAGGTTCTCTCTTTCTCTCTCTCTCAGTGTGTCAGACAGTAGCGCGAGTCCCGTAACGTGTGCAGGAACCCTGCAGCTGCAGAAATGACTATGACTTCAGAAAGAGGATGCTAATGAATAGGAACGCGGTGGAAATTTCACAGGCAGATTTAATAGAAATGCTCAAACTGTTTGCACTTGCTACAGCGGTAACACAATCAGTGGCTGGAACATGACTAATGCTTTCACCCAAACTCAGGCCAGCTGAAAAAGTTGTGCTCTAGTGTGCAACGCTGCCATTTTACATACTTGACTCAGGCGCCTGATGCGATCCGAGGCATATTGCAGCGAATTGGTGCCATTTGCACTTGTCAAAAGTCTGGTCCTCATCAGGGAAGAGAAGAGACAGAACAGGAAGAGTTTTAGTTGTGCATAAATGGAACAGTGAGAGCTAATGTAAATAGAGGAGCGTCTGAGACTCTACAGGGTCGAGCAGACGAGAGAGCTGGAGACAAAAATCTGGGCCGCAGTCTTAAGGGATGAGGTTTTTATTTATTTATTTTACATATTTGTCTTTTTAACAACTAACACTTAGCCTCACCTGTCCTTTTTTAGCAACCATGCTAAAGAATTAGCAACAATGCATTCAGGGTTTAGCTTTCTCACATTAGCACTTGGATAGATAGATTTAGATTTAGATGTCCCTAAATTAAATAGTCCTATTCAGCCACCTAGACTTCGGTGCATAACTGTTAATTATCCCAAGATAGCAAACCAATCAGATCGCACCATTTCATGGTACACATTTGCAAACACAAAATCTGCCTGTTAAAGAAAAGGTACACATTGTGATTATGACACAGTGTGTGCTTCTGGCATGCAGCATAAACAATAAACCAATCTCACAGAATTACTGCTGTGATTGTGTGAGTGTGTGTGTGTGTGTGTGTGCGTGTGCGCGTGCGTGTGCGTGTGTGTGTGTGTGTGTGTGTGTTTTCTCCCCCTGCTGTTGGTGAAGAGCACACAGGATTTTTCAAGAGGTTTGGCGCTTTGAGGAAAAAAAACAGACATTGCTCTCTCTCTCTCTCGCTCTCTCTCTCTCTCTAACACACAAAGACACACGCACGCACACACACACACACTAGAGATTGGCATGAACTCACTTATCTGTCTCTGTCATGGAAAAGCATGAGTAATACACTACACGTGTGTGTGTGTGTGTGTGTGTGTGTGTGTGTGTGTGTGAGAGCGCGTGTGTGTGAGTGTGTGTGTGTGAGTGTGTGTGTGTGTGTGAGTGTGTGAGTGTGTGTGAATGTGTGTGTGTGTGTGTAGAACTGACCAAAGAGCTCTCCGGTGTAAATATGTGAAGTGTCGATGGGTGTCTCCTCTCCAGAGATCTCCACCTTTAAGTCTGGGGTGAACAAAGATGTGTCCCTCTTCATCCGCAGGTTAAAATGTCTGTGAGAGAGAGAGAGAGAGGCAGAGAGAGAGAAAGAGAGAGAGAGAGAAAGAGAAAGAGGGAGAGAGAGAGAGTTGTATTATTGTTGTCTGTGATTAATACTAACGCAGTGAGACTTCTTTGCATACATGAGCACAGATAATAAACCCTGTTCTCTTATTTACTTGCACTATTTGTTAAATGTGACTGGTAATATCTGTGTCATTAAAACACTGTTAAACTGAAATGGAAAGGGAGTAAAAATAAGACAGGCACAAGTGGAAAAACACAAAAAGGCAGAGAAAAAGGCAGATAAAAAAGACAGATAGAAAGCCAGAGGCAGAAAAAGGTCAACAGGAAACATCAGAAAAACAGGAAGAAACTAATAGACAGACAAAATGAGATAGCAAGGCAGACACAAAAAGAAACAGGAAACTAAGAGACAGACAAAAAGAGGGATGGAGAAAAGAGACAGTGAATGACAGAGAGACATACGCAGTGAGATAGCAGAAAGAGACGTATGCACGGAGATGGCAGAGAGAGACGTACGCAGTGAGATGTATGCAGTGAGGGGCAGAGAGACATAGGCAGTGAGGGGCAGAAACAGATGTACGCGGGGAGGGGCAGAGAGAGACGTTTGCGGAGAGGGGCAGAGAGCGACGTAAACGGTGGGGGCAGAGAGAGATGTACGCAGTGAGGGGCAAAGAGAGATGTACGCAGTGAGGGGCAGAGAGAGATGTACGCAGTGAGGGGCAGAGAGAGACGTATGCAGTGAGGTGGCAGAGATAGACGTATGCAGTGAGGGGCAGAGAGCAACGTACACGGTGAGTGGAAGAAAGCGTCATACGCGGTGAGGGGCAGAAAGATACGTATGCAGTGAGGGGCAGAGACATATGCGGAGATGCACCCGGTGAGGGGCAGAGAGCGACGTTCGCAGTGAGGGGCAGAGAGCGACGTTCGCAGTGAGGGGCAGAGAGAGATGTACCCGGTGAGGGGCAGAGAGATGTACCCGGTGAGGGGCAAAGAGCAACTTACGCGGTGAGGGGCAGAAAGAGACGTATGCAGTGAGGGGCAGAGACGTATGCAGTGAGGGGCAGAGAGAGACGTACGCGGTGAGGGGCAGAGAGCGACGTTCGCGGTGAGGGGCAGAGAGCGACGTTCGCGGTGAGGGGCAGAGAGCGACGTTCGCGGTGAGGGGAAGAGAGCGTCGTATGCGGTGAGGGGCAGAGAGCATCGTACGCGGTGAGGGGCAGAGAGAGATGTACCCGGTGAGGGGCAGAGAGCGACGTACGCGGTGAGGGGCAGAGAGAGATGTACCCGGTGAGGGGCAGAGAGCAACTTACGCGGTGAAGGGCAGAGAGCAACTTACGCGGTGAGGGGCAGAGAGAGATGTACCCGGTGAGGGGCAGAGAGCAACTTACGCGGTGAGGGGCAGAGAGCGCCGTACGCGGTGAAGGGCAAAGAGCGACGTACGCAGTGAGGGGCAGAGAGAGACGTCTGCAGTGAGGGGCAGAGAGAGACGTCTGCAGTGAGGGGCAGAGAGAGACGTCTGCAGTGAGGGGCAGAGAGAGACGTACGCGGTGAGGGGCAGAGAGAGATATACTCAGTGAGGGGCAGAGAGCAACGTACGTGGTGAGGGGCAGAGAGAGATGTACCCAGTGAGGGGCAGAGACAGACGTTTGCAATAAGGGGCAGAGACAGACACACACAGTAAGAGACAGAGAAACAGCGAAGAAGGAAGAAGAAGGTGCTCCATATTAACATTAAATCGTCACAACCCCATCTGTAACATCTGTAATTCATCAGATCCTCATTGCACAGAATTGATAAAGCAGAGATTAGAACAACACACACACACACACACACACACACACCCCACACACACACACATACTCAGTCCATTCTAATAACCTGAACTACTGAACACTTTCGCAGTCGCAGCATTACGCTGCATCAAACACACAAAAAAGTACTAACGGACAATGTTCTGTATTTAGAGTGATGCTAGCGCGATGGAGACCCTTCACTACATTTCCCATCATGCACTGACTCATCAGCTGGAAGAAAAACTCATGGTCATTCATTAAAGTTTAAAGCACTCACCCTGATGAAAAGGACCGAACAGAAATATAATGACGGCTTTCTAATGAGGTTTATGTTGATCTCGTGGGCGATCAATAATCTGTAAAATGTATGAATAATGATTCGTTCCAAATGTCCACATATCCTTTAGAATTTCATTTTTTAATCAGAGTGGGCAAGGCTGATATTGGTTAAAGCTTGTGTAAGCTTCAACCTCATTCATAAGAAGAATAATTTCTACTATTTGACGACTTTCAGACTTGATGAAATTGTCTTGATTTTAAAATCGCCACAGGGGGATGCAGGGTAATTATTGAGAATATGAGGCAACAATGCTGAAAATATATAGTAATGTATTAAGTTAAATTTATTCAACTGTAGTAGATTAAAAAGTGTATATTAAATTTCATCCCATTTAAGATCTCAATAAAAACTTTTTAAGAGAAAGAATTGGATGTTTTTTACATATTTTCTATGTTAGAGCCATGTGACTGTGAACTATTAATTAATAATTGATCATTAGCATACTGGCAATCATCGATCCTGGATACTGCTTACACTTTGCAAGCCTAATATAAACGTTTAATCTTGTACATTATACTCTCTGGTACTTTAAGCACTCGAAATAGCTACTCGTTGTTTGAAGGGATGGTGGTTATAACACAGCTGGGAGAAAACAGCTGCTTATGGGAAGCTGTAAAACACAGTAGATGATGATTTTTTTCTGCTGGACGGCTGCAAATAAAGGGAGAGAGGAGTAATGAGGCCCGCAATCAGTAAGAGCAGGATCTCAGTTTTTTGGTGGGACATACACACACACAGCTACATATATAGACACTGTGTACAGTTGTCACCCGCATAGTGTTGCACAGCTGAGCCCCCTGTGTGGGTGTGTGTGTGTGTGTGTGGGTGTGGGTGTGTGTGTGCTGAAAACAGAGGCTATGAAACACACCTACTCTACACACCTCACCAGAAGGATCACACACACACACACACACACACACACACACACACACACACACACGTGCGCACACACGCATGCACACATTCTGTCAAGAAAAGAAATGAGGGGGAAAATGTGAAGTGAGTAAACAGCAGAGTAATTTTCGAGGTTGCTCATTATAAACCACAGGAAGGTGTAACTTAATTAAAAGGCCACTGTTTACAGAAGTGACTGAGCCACTTGTGCATAACCTATTCCTTCTGGTTTAATCAAGACGTGCACACACACCGACATGCACACACAGACACACACACAGCTGATACTCACTGTACAAAACTATTTTGTGCGGTTTTATACTTGTAGCACCTCCAGCTGTAGAAACTGGACTCACAATAAGATGCACAGCAATGAAACGAACTCACAGCATCACGCCAGATATTTGGTCTATTTAAAAATAAATGAATAAATAAATAAATAAATGATTACAACTATGCCTGGTGGTGACATGCCTTCACGCGGTATACAAAGCGTTCACAAGAAAGGTATGAACATGAAGCTAAAATTATGTTAACCTTTGACTTCCAACTTTAATCAGTTCATCCTTGAGTTTTTACTTTGTAATCAGTTCATCCTTGATTTGAACCAAACTTCCTGAAGCCAATCCTGAAACCTGTGTTCACAAGAAAGAATGAACATGAGGTAGCAACGGGGTCAGAGTGGACATAAATGCAAAGTAAGAAAAAAACCCTTCAAAGCGCCGAATTTGAAGTGACTCCCTCAAGGTGTGCTCCAGATCACGCCATCACAAAATGTGAGGTCCCAGTGACTTTGACCTCGAAAAGCTAATCAGCTCATCCTTCAGTCAGAGTGGACATGGAAGTGAAGTTTGAAGAAAAGATAAATGAGTTCGAGGTACCTCGTTCACGAGAATGGCCCACATGAGGCCACAGTGACCTTGACCTTTGACCTCCAAAAACTAAATCAGTTCATCTTTCAGTCAGAGTGGACTGAGATCACAAAGGTGTTTTTTTTGTTTGTTTGTTTCTAAGAAATAAGTAAGTCACCGTATCCACAGGTGTCATCCCGGACCTCCATGCGACATTGAAGAGGCATGTCAACCAAGACAGCCCCACAACATCCAGAGCCTTCAGCCTTTCAGGGCGAACCCCTTGCCTCCTGGTCGCTTCCCTTTCGAGGTGATCCAGTCATGTCTAAGTGAGAGGAGGCCCCGGGACAGACCCAGAACTTGCTGGAGGGATTATATATCCCGTCTAGCCTGGGGACGCCTTGGGATACCCCAGAAGGAGTGTCGCTTTGGAGAGGGATGCCTGGGTTTCCCTCTGAGACCTGCTGCCTCCACAACCCAACATCAGATAACCAGATGAAAATGGATAAATTGAAGGATAATGTCCCTGTATGCAAGATACAACAGCTAACAAATTGTAGAAATATGAGGAGATGAGTATCATGAAGCCATTTCCTCCAAAAAGTTAATTTGTTTCCTCTCTCATCTCCTCTGGGTGCTCTTAAACAAACCATTTGAGAAAATCATCAAGTTGTGTTATTTATGCTTGTTGTCATGGTTACAATCTACCATGCTAACACTGGAGTGGTTGAGACGAGCGGTGATTACATTTTCAGTAAGATATGGAATTAACGCACACCTGCCAGCCCACCACAAATCATACACATGTAAGCGTGTAGGGTTCTTAGCAGCATCAGATAATTAGTCTCATGCACAAAGTGTCAGTAGAAGAGTGTTTTTAAGAGATTTTTTTTTGCACCAATTTAGAAAGCAAAAGCAGTTCAAAGAGTCAAAGAGTTTGGTAAAATAAAATCAAAATCTACATAGAAACAGAGAAACAATACAATTGTGATGCTCCTATTAAACTGGTCCACTTGTGTGATCCCAGTGATGTAGTGTTGGCTAGGCTAATCCCTCATGTCACTGATAATATATAAGCAACACAAATATCAATAATAGTAATGTGTGCTGTTGTGTGACAAGGTCACATGACCTACCATTTGTCCAGGAATGATCAATGACCGCTGTTGCTCATAAAAGGTCTTCTAGGAATGACTCACATCTTCCCACATTCTTAATATTAAGGGCAACCACATAACCACTAACTACAGTCTAAATGAAACACCTCTCTCACTCACACAAACACACAGAATTCATTAAGCAATAATGATTTAATAATACATGTTGCACAGATCAATGAACTAATATATTCCCTCGTCCCTGCGGTGAGAATGTCAGTTGGTCCGGGTGATGGAAAGTAACAGCGAACAGACTTTAAAGAAAACCAGCTGAAAGTACTTTCTTAGTCTATAAATATTTCAGACTAGATGAAGCTAATTCTACTCAACTGTGCATGACTTTTAGATTTTCTTTTTCTTTAATGGACTGCGCTATCACTTAGCATGAAGGTGTATGCTAGACAGGTCCCGAAAGAATTCCTCCTCCAGCTGTTTCCCATGTCCTTTAAAGTGAAACTACATTTCAAATCTTTGTGAAAGAGCACTTTTGGTGCCGTGGGTTGCGTGTCACTGTCTATTCCCACTCAGCTAGTTCAGCGTTAGAGCAGTGCTAGATTCTATCACAAAGATCCACACTTATTTTTGGACAGTTCCAATGATGGAGTTGAAGAACATGGCAGAATAATCACCCAGACACCGCGGTAGAATTCACATCCTCCATCCGTCCATCGTTAAGCTATAAAAAGTTACTGTGCTGGACTCAATCGGATACTTCACCCGATAAATATAAAAGATATAAAAAATAAACATAGAGTGTCAAGTGTTTCATGGTTTGATGTTACATAGCTCGGCAAGGGCTTTCTATGTGCATGTTCTCCTTGTGCTTGCATGGGTTTCCTCCATGTACTGCGGTTTCCTCCCACAGTCCCAAGACATGCTAATTTGGCTAAGTGGCTGTGAGTGTAAATGGTTGTGTGTGTGTTGGACCTGTTATGGTCTGGCAAGCTGTTCAGAGGTTCCAGCCTCCCGGCGACCTTAATAGGATTAAGTGGGTCGGCAAATGAATGGACGGACATTTTACATAAACCTAAACATACAAAATCCTAAATATGGTCTCTCTCTCTCTCTCTCTCTCTCTCTCTCTCTCTCTCTCTCTCTCTCTCGGGAAGTCTCCTCTCAGGTGTGCGACACACGCAGCAAGGGACTTTCATTAATGAAACATTTCATGCAACCCCCTGACGATTCCTCCGATTACTGTCTGACTCATCAAGGACACACACACACACACACACACACACACACCCACACACACACACACACACACACACACACACACACACACACACAGACTCAGTAGCTATTTACTGATATTTCTACAGTTAAACCTTTAACATGAGTAACAAAAATGAAGTACTCTGGCTTGTTTTTCATTTTGTTTTGTTTTTTTAATAAAAAATCTGTTGTTTCTTTAAGAATCTGGTGACTTTGAGAACCAGGTAACGGTAAGGACTGGGCGATATTAAGGATCAGGGGAATGTGTGGGGAGGGGGATTGCATGGACTGAATTAGAAAAGCAGGGATATAGTTTAAAGAAGAAAAGAGATGAAAAATGAGATGGATATGTACAGGACCACAGGGCAAGTGGACGAACGTTCCCTTACAAATTAAAGGCGTTCCCTTACAAATTAAAACAAGTCTCACACAGATATTCGCACACACACACTTGCACATACACAGTCAATGCCAGAGCCGCACAACACCTGTCCTAAACAACAAGCCCAGCAAACAAGCATAAGAAAAGACAAGTGAGAGATTTAACACACCCCAACATCTCTGATAGTGAGTACAACGAAGGTGTAATCACATTCGGAAATGCCATATTTACAGTGGGTTGTGTTTATTACTCAGAGAAAGACAGCAACGTTTATAGAGAGCTGCAACAAGTGTATGAACATCAGAGGCATTAAGAAGATAAAAATGTTCCAATACCAAAATCCATATGAACAGATGTTCCAATCCAGTGGATCGTAGCACTCAGTCAGGCACGTCAGACACATATACAACTGCTGATTTGTGCATTAGGAGATAAAGTGGGGTGCGAGAATGTTAGCCTGCGAGAAGACTGAACTGAGAGTGAATGAAAGGAAAATCAGTTAGCTTGTTAATTGACACTGATTTAGCCTGGTGAAAAAGAAGTGAAAAATAAATTATGTAGTACAGTCAGTGATTTTTTTAAATTTAATTGAATTTTATTGATTGATTTTTTTTTTTTTTAATTATGTAGTACAGTCAATGATGGGGCCGGTGGCGCAGTGGTTAGAGTGCCGGGATCACGATCGAGAGATCATGGGTTCGAATCCCCGCTGGACCCCCACCGTGCTAAGACCCCTGGGCAAGGTATTAACCACAAGTGTGCCTCTGTCCACCCAGCAGTATAAATGGGTACCAGTAAAAA
>JBCNYH010000014.1:11988489-12000989 GCA_039654325.1 Tandanus tandanus
GGTGGGGGGGGGGGGGGTGTGTGTGTGTGTGTGTGTGTGTGTGTGTGTGTGTGTGTGTGTGTGTGTGTGTGTGTGTGGGTGTATACAGGTAGCTGTTTAACAGAGGACCAAGTCATAATGAAACAGCACCAACAAATACAAAAGTTTTAAAGTCAAAAGTAAACAAACAAATAAACATATAAATGTTTGAACATAATACATAGTACAACATTTTACATCATAAAGGATGAAATAAAAATTTTAACTGAAATTGAAAACATTTCAGTTTAAAAAATTGAAACTAGGATTTTGGCTAAATAACTTGGCGGCATGGTGTTCCTTCAGCTCACAGAAGAAGGTCCTGGGTTCAACACAGAAACAGCATTTCTGTGTTGAGTTTGCATGTTCTCCCCGTGTTCATGTGGGTCCAAGGACATGCCCAGTCGGTTAATAGGCTGTTTCAGATTGCCACTTGGTGTGAGTGTGAGCGTGAATAGTTGTGTGTGGTGATCGGATCCAGCAGAGAGTCAAGATGAACAGACTACAGGATGAATAAAACTGGTGGAAGAAGATGGATCTATTATTACTCCTACCTCAGGTGCTCAGGAGCTCAGCTGTGTGTTTCCTAATTTATTTCCTCCTGGATCTCCTCCTGAATTAAATAAAACACAAGCAAAGAATTCAGCTGATTACATTTTCCTTCAGTTTCTTCATGTCTTTCATGTTTTCCCTTAAGTTTGCTGCACACAGCGAGAACAGTGGCTTTGATTCTGATTGGCCAGAAGGTGGTGAATGTTCTGTAACAGCAGCTCTGACATTAGTGCAAGTTCTAATACGAGGGCAGATCCAAAAGTCCTTAGCCTTATGCATTTTTCATGATTTTAGTTTTATACTGGTACAGATTTGCAAAACTACAATCTGTCCCAATAATATTCAGTTGAAAACGTTCCGTGCTAGTTGTAATTCTGTAGAGTTATTTAGGTCTGTACCCTGGGCCCTACAGAATACTGGAATAATGGAGAATACTGAGAACTATCAATGGACAGTACTATGCCACCCTATTACCACAGCTAAGGGAAGAGATTGAGACGAAACGTCGAGGGAAGCTTCGATCAGGTGTCTTGTTGCTTCAGGACGATGCACCAGTTCACACCTCACAGGTGGCCGTTGCTGCAGCAGCCGAGTGCAGCTTCGAACTTCTACCACACCCACCTTATTCACCTGATCTTGCACCCTCAGACTTTTATTTGTTTCCAAAGCTCATATCGGGACTTCGAGGATGACATTTTGTGAATGATAATGAAGTCATTGAGGCTGTTGAGACCGTTTAGAGGAGCACGATGCCAGCTTCTACAGAGACGGAATCGTAAAGTTGGAGCATCGCTGGAACAAGTGCACTGATGTTCAGGGAGATTATGTTGAGAAATAAAGTTATTAAACTTGTTGAAATTGTTGAGTTTTTCTATCTGGGCCACGAACCTTTGGATTTACCCTCATACATTATCGTTTCTATGGTAACAGATCACTCACAGGGACGTGTATTTGAACTTGTACATGAAATAAGGAGATGTTTATGTGACATGTATGGAAGGAGTCTCCAGTGACAGCACTTTGTAGTTTTCCGACATCTTCACAGCAGAGGAGCTTACACTTCTTCAGTCACATGACAAACTGTGGTTTTAGTTTACACTCTCAAAAGGGATTCTTCCTGAGGACAAACTGAAGAACTGAAGAGTGTACAAACATGATATTACTGTTACAAATACAAATAAAATGATACAAATGAACATCGTGATTATAATGAATTTAAGGAGGAGGAGGAATAAAGCTGCACTCTGCACAGACTGAGCTGTTATTACTGTTATAACAACTGCGCAATCTGATTTTCATTCATTCCATTATATCATTCTGTTCACTCACAATGTTGTGTGTTTCATCCGTTTCCTAGCAACAACCTCTCCGTCTCCTGCTTTGTTTAGTCCTCAGTGTGTATTCTGAGAGCGGTCAACTTTCCAAAAATACAGAGAGAGAGAGACAGACAGAGAGAAACAGACAGAGAGAGGGAGAGGAGGGGGACAGACAGACAGACAGGCAGAGAGAAAGAGTAAGCAGGAGCGAGAAAGAGAGAGAGACATACAGAGAAAGAGACAGAGAGAAACAGATAGAGAAAGGGGGGGAGACAGACAGAGAGAGAAAGAGTGAGAAAGACATACAGGGAGAGAAAGACAGAGAGAAACAGACGGCAAGAGGGAGAAGAGGGTGAGAGGCAGACAGGGAGAGGGAGAAAGAGTGAGCAGGAGAGAGAAAGAGAGAGACAGACAGAAAGAGAGAGAGAGAAAGAGACAGACAGACAGAAAGACAGAAAGAGAAAGGGAGAAAGAATAAGTGGGAGAGAGAGAGAGAGAAAGAGAGAGAGAGGGAGCAAGAGTGAGTGGAAGAGAGAGAGAGAGAGAGAGAGAGAGAGAGAGAGAGAGAGAGAGAGAGAGAGAGAGAGAGAGAGAGAGAGCACAAAACAGAGAGATGTGTGCTGCTACATGAGGAATGTAAATAAATCTGCTGGCTCATGTAATAAGTGTGAGACAGAATGAGAGCACAGTGTTTCCCCCTTTTTTTCTGGTCGAAGGAAAATGGAAAGTAGTTATACAAGCAGCATCATGTTGTACCAGTTTGGATCATGAGGTCAATGTACCATTTACAAAAATGGTAAAAGCATTGACTATACAAAGCAAACCGGAACGTTCTAATGAATAAAATTCGACTGGGTGTAAGAGGTGCGGGAGGAAAATAATCAACATTACAGCAGTGTGATGCAGCACGCAGTGGACCAGAGGAACAACACCAGCTCAGAGATGTCTTTTTTTAATACTGTATTAATCCCACAAGGGAAATTATTGCCTTACCCATCCAAAGTGAGCACACACACACACACATACAAACAGTGAGCACACACACACTTGGAGCAGTGGGCTGCCACACACTGGGGCGCCCAGAGAGCAGTTGGGGGTTAGGTGCCTTGCTTAAGGGCACTTCAGCCATGAAGGTGGAGGAAGGGAAGGTGCTGCTTACTCCCCCACCGCCACACGTTTTTCCTGCTGGTTTAGGAATCGAACCAGCGACCTTTAGATCCCAAACCTGCTTCTCTAACCATTAGGCTAAGTGTCAATGTGAATAGCAATTATACTTGGCAGCAAGATTGTCTCCTTTCCCATTTTAATTTTAGTCCCAACCCTACCACGGGCCCCAACAATGACCGATTCTTCTTCTAAATGTAGACAGCAAGGCAAGAAGCCTATAATCTCTACACAAGGGTGTGCATGAAAACAACCAAACAGCAGTTACTGAAAATAAACCTCTACAGTAGCATTTTACACACAAACACACTGTCTTTAAAGATCACAGGGACAATTAAACAGCTACCATTTTGATCCAGACTGCACTGGAGACCCATTGTCATCATCAGCAGTGTGGAGAAAAAGCAGCTAGGTCCTTAACGCTATACGCTAAAAACAAAATGGTCCGCAGCACCAATATCCCTGAAATTCAATGTAGTATTAAGAAGGTTTAACAGTATTCAGCAGTAGAGATCTCTAATCCCGCTGACATCTCCAGATCACTGGTCTGTATGAGTAAAACTATGAGGGTGGAGGTTATGAGCCAGACATCAGCTGTAATTCCTCCATGTTGCCTTCAAGCACCAACTCAAAACCATCAATGATAAATCAGACATCGAGTACAGCTACCGTGTGATTAAACAGAGCAGCTGTACCGCTCTCAGATCCCCAGGAAAAACAACATTTACAAAGAAGTGCCTCGTTTGTTATTTATATGACTTTTTAATAGAACATTAGGGATATTTTTTTACGCAGCTACTGAACTGGTTTGTGGTCAAGCACCAAATGAACTTTTGTTTGTTTACATGGCTTCTCAAATTAAAGATTCATGTTCAATTCTTTGAGATCATTAAAGGTCATTCTGGTTGACATTTTTGCTTTTATGATACAGTGGTGCTCGAAAAATTTGTGAACCCTTAAGAATATTATGTTTAAAAAAAATTCAATTCAATTCAATTTAATGTTATAACCCTTAATTGTCTATATAAATTTAAAAGGAAATTAAACTGAGACGTAATAAAAGCTTGCATTGTTTCTATTAAATTGCTGTGTTTCATGAACCTTTTTTTTTTTTTTGGATTAGAGATTAAAAAACAGCAATCATTCCGCACACAGGGGGTGCCACTGTAATGCGAAAAGTAGCAATAAGTCATGTGATCATATGTTTCCGCCAGCGATGCAGAATTAATTTGCATATGAAAACATGGTGTGATACTCTTTCTTTTATAAGTACAAGCACACACTTGTTTTAATGTATGTAAATGGAATCGCGTATGAAGTGTATCTGTGCCTAGTTTTATTCTATTCAGAGTTTCCCGGTTTTATATCTGACTTGTTAGTTTGATATCTGTACAATGTTACTATTGTCATTATCTTGCTTTATATGAACTAGCGGATTCACGTCCTATTCTTGCAATTTCACACTCTTGCGAGAGTGAAACAGTAGCCTTTTCAAACTGGCTAATAACAAATCAAACGAATCTTATCTTCGATGTAAGTAAAGTAAATGTAAGTAAATGTAAGTAAAAACCACCAGATAATGAAAATATACATATGTTTATGTACAACAGGACAGTTTGGAAGGCTTGCTATCAGATAAGTCCTAAACTTAGACAAAGACTACCCAATTAAACAAATGAGACAAATAAAAAACATTTATTTACTATGGAAAATGATAGTAGAAATAGAACATTCTAAAGGGTCCACAAACTTTCAACCACCACTATAGCCCAGTTCTCAGCATGATTGTAAAGCCCAGAAATAGACATCTTCCCAAAAGCCGACCCACACAGCGACAGTTTCCTGAAGTGCACTAGTCACAATGACAGAAGGGCATCATGGGAGACCAATCACATCGCTCCAGATAATCACAGTCTTATTTCTCAGTGTGAAGGCACTGTGGCGTACTCACCTGCCATGAGCGTGGAACTCCAGATGGACAAACCTTTCCTGGTGAGACAGAGCTCTCTTAGCTCTCTGGTGTTTATTGTGAAGGATGTCTGTGTCGTAGGACAAACCCTCGAAGTGCCGAATGTACTTATTCAGGCGATTCTCATACTGACCTAGAGAGAGAGAAAAAGAGAGAGAGAGAGAGAGAGAGAGAAGGAGGGAAGGAGGGGAAGAGGCAAGAAAGAGGGGGGAAAAAACAGGATGAGAGAAAAGATTAAAAAAGGGTCGAAAGATGTAGGATGATGTTAGACGGTTGTACAAAAATAAGGATGGACATAAGGAAGGAAGGAAAAGGTATAAAGAAAGGGGGATGCAAAGAAAAGCAAAAAGGACAAACAGGAAAGGGGGGAGAAAGGGGGGGATATGAGATGTAAGAAGACAGAAGAAAAGTACAGGTGGATATAACAGAAGAAAAGAAATACGGGAGAAAGAAGAGAACAAGGAAGGAAAGACAGAAGGGCAGCACAAGAAGAGAAAAAAGAGGAAAGGAAAAAGTAAATCAAGAATATGATGTAAAGAGGTAGGATGAATGAAGAATGGAAGTGATTGAAGTAACATAAAAGGGAATCACAGACGGAAAGTGGGAAGCATGACAAGGAAAGTCAAAACAAGCAAAAAAAGGATTTAAAAAATGATAGGAGAGAAGGAAGGAAGGATGGAACACAAGGAGAGAAGAGTGGAGAAATGAGAAAGGAAGAAAGGACAGAGGAATACAGCAAACAGACACAGAAAAGGAGGAAACGACAGAGGAAATGAGGACAGTAAGCAGGGAAAAGGAGGGAAGCAAAGGAAGGAACGAAAAAGAAAGGATGGAGACAGAGGGAAAATAAAACATTAGTGTCACACTAAAACAGAGAGATTTAGGTTTTCCTCTTTGCATCACCTGTAACAGGATCATTATATTGAGTTCACAGAGCGTTTGTCTCACATTTGTGGTGGAGCTGCAGTCACTAAATCAAGCATCACTTTACTGAAAGAAATAAATGCCACCGTGCTAAACTCAGGGGTGATTTTAAAAAGCGTGTGGGACAGAAATAAACTGCAAGCCATTCAGTCTGCCGCTGTGCTGCACGTAGATGCAGCCCAGAGAGTTGGAGCCCACTGTGCAGTGTGACTTGTTTTGTTGTATTGCATCCTTCCTCAAGCTGGAAATAAGCTCTGTCCTGCTACAGTATGGCTGTGTGCTAATAATAACCTGCCCTGAGAAACGAGTCCCCCACTCACTAAATAACACACTTCCCATCACCACTGCTCGTGCTCCAGAAGCATCAGGCAGTAAAAACATCACAGCTCTGAGACACCAATTAATCTCACACACACTTCACTTCTCTCCTTACTGACACTCTTAACTTAACACTAACACAAATCCAAAACACTAAATCAATTCAACATGCGTGTGACGAGGACACAACTGAGACAGTGTGAGACGGCAGGCATTTCCTGTTCTGTGCTCTTTTTGAGATTAAGATACCTCGTCCTGTTTCAAGCACTACATAATTTCATTTCCTGCTTCTCACACACACACACACACATTGTATTGAGAAAAAAATTTGCCAACCATTAAAACTTATTATTAAATTCATTTTAAAAATGACAACTTAATACTTTTTTTTTATCCATTTCTAGTTATATTTTATGTTGTGTTAAAGGTGCATTCCTCTTCTCATTTAAGCTATAAAATAAGATTTCATGGCAGGAAAAGTGCTGACACTAAATAAAAATGACCTCAGAAAGTTTCACTGTATCAACAATTAATATATTCTACATGGGAATGCTGCAATCTGATTGGTTCGCTATCTTGGGAACAATTATGCACCAAAAACAAGGTTAAAGACACTGAATAGTCATGAATAGTGCTTTAAAGTGACATCCCCCTCGCTTAAGGCAAATAAATGTTTTAGTATATACTTCATGCCCTGCGATGGCCTGGTGAGCTGTCCAGGGTGTACTCTGCCCTCACCCAGAGTCGGCTGAGATGGGCGCCAGCCTCCCCGCGACCCTAATTAGGATTAAGCAGTTCAGAAATTGGATGAATGAATGAGTATATACTTCATGGGAACATAAGCTATACACAAAAATTCTATTTCTATGGTTTAGTTTTTACATTTGAATTCAGTCAATTTAGTGATTTCCATTAAATAATTGTTTATTAATACACAATAAATGTTAATTTATGTTTTTTCATCATAAAATTAAATTTCTTATGTTTATCACTAGCGCATCATTCATCTAGCTGTGAATTAGCTATTACTATAGAAACAATAACGCAACCATGGTAACACATGTGCATGCCAGACCCAAGCCTCCTCGCAACTTGGGAAAAAAAACTTGCAACTTGAAATTCCTGCTTAGGAACACAGGACGGTCTCTTCAACCATAAACAAAGGAGCACGTCGTACCTTTAAATAAGTTACACAGCATAGTATTTATATATGGATATATTATATATAACAATTGTATTGAGGCTACTGATCATTCACCATACAGACAGATTTGCAGAGTATGCAGTTTGCTACTTTGAGGATGAAAAGAACATGGAGGAACTCGTAAATTTTCCCCATGTTGTAGCTAAATCACATGGAGATTGAAAGATGGCTCCAGCTTTCCACCTATCACGTAATTCGCATGCAGCACTAATATAAGAGTGATGGGAATGACAGGCAGGGTCATTAAAGGTGCTTTATGTAGAGTTTAGGGGGACAATTAGGAGAAATTGAATACAGTATCCATAAGTACATTTTCATTGTAGTGTTTTCATAAGCTTAGAATGAGCCCTTTATATCTATATAGGGAACAGGTCTTCTTCCACGAGGTTGTGCCAGAATGTTACTACAGTAGCCCAGAATGGACAATCTTCTAAACAGCATCTTCTGTGATTTTTTAAGGTGTCAGTGGGAATCCAGAACAAAGAAATAAAAGACAAAGAAGTTTGGAAGTACACTACTAGTATCTGATGGCCACTGCTTGTTTCAATGCACGCTTGGTAAAAGAGAGGTGAAGGAGGTGTAAGGAACGGGTGTTCAGTTAGAGGAGCTTTAATCAACACCTGAATGCTAATTCTAGAAAATGAGAAATTTAAAATGATTGACAGGTAATCCAAGAGTTCAAATAAATCCATGGACATGTGTTTGAATTTATGTAAAAAGTCTGCTGATGCTTTTAGAATCTTTCAGGCCACAAACTGACCCAATGATGCTCTGATGAATGTTAATGACGGGTCACTTTAAAACAATGCTTCAGTGAATGAGATTGTCTTATTTAGAACACTGATTTAGTGTCAGTTCCATTTTTTTGTTTGTTTCTTTCATCCTTTCCTCACGTCCTTAGAGCAGGAAGCTCCAAGGCGAGGAAGAGGAGCGGGGAAAGGAAATAAGGGAGTGTCATTAAAGAGTCTGTTCTAGAGTTGTTCTTAGAGATCAGCTGAAAGTGTTCGCTTCTGGTACAGCTGCTGTATGAACTCATCTGCAGACTTATTTAATATGCTACATTTAATGTGTAAGCAGTCAGAAAGACAAATAGAGAGATAAAAACAAACTTGGACAAGAAAAGATCTCTAAAATGGTTCTTAATTAATTCTTTAACATTTAACTGATAATTAAGCGGTGTGTTCCCAAGATATTTATTGTATTATACATTGCAATGTTGTTTAACACATTGAGACGTTCATACCAGGAAATAAAAGCTTCTCATATTCATCTTTTGATCTCACACACAAATGTCCTAAGTGCAGAGAAAAAAACTAATTCATTAATTGGTTCTGCTGTTCCAATACTTTTGGAGGGAACTATATATACTTTTTGTACTGCCTTAAAAGCTGAACTCTAATACACTATTTTACCAAACACCCAAACTTAGCTACAACTGTACGAAAGCAGGATGTGTGTAAACTGTGAATAGGTCGGGCTGTGCACAAATAACACGAGGAAGTGTCACATCTTGACACGGTTCTTCAAAAGACTTTCAGCTCAGCAGTACGCTGACACAACCTCATTAGCTCTGGATCATCTCTGAGAGTTTGTGTTTAAAAAAATAAATAAAAATAAGATGAAGATATTAAAGGAGCACAGGTAGGCTGGAAAATTGGAAAATTCTGGAAAATCTGGAAAATTCTGTTACAGATTCTGATTAAGAGTTCTATAGAAATGTTGTTTCACAGTTAGAGGAAGAGTTTGAAAAGCTTACATCAAGAGCACTTGGAGAGCGCAAACCTCTGCCAAGCTGAAAAAAAACCCAGAAATTACACAGCACCCCCTGCTAGACCTGCTGTAATACCAATCACCCTATCCAATAAGGTTAAAGAATCCTTTAAAAAATTCCTGGATCCCGATCATTTCCAGAATCTCATGGAGCCTTCCTTGTTCTAAGCCCCACCTCTGGTACAAATTTCATACATGAAACACACATATATGAAATTTGTACCAGAGGTGGGGCTTAGGACAAGGAAGGCTCCATGAGATTCTTGTGTAATCGTGCTAGCAAACGCACAAACTTAAGCAAAAACATAACCTCTTTGGTGGAGGTAGTAAACATGACACGAATAGTGAAACAATTCCATTTTAAAGCTTAAGCATGACGTTGGCAATAGGACAGCAATGCTAGGTTATGTTTTGTTGGGCGGTGGCACTTCATGAAACATGTGCTCCTGTTTTGAAAACACCACAAAGTTCAAACAGATGAGTCCGTCGTTCCTGCTGATGATGACCCATATGGACCTTAGTATAATATACACTCATAAACCATGAAGATGACTTCACTGCTGGTGATATAAACTCTTTAATTAAAACGATTTAGGACTACAATTACCGTTACAGTTATAAGATAACCAACCTGACTTCATGTTAAACTATAGTGAAAATTCTGCTGCATGGTTTGTATTTTTATCTGGTTTCACCCAAATGAGGATGGGTTTCCCTTTTGATTCTGGTTCCTCTAAAGGTTTCTTCCTCAAGTCATCTGAGGGATTTTTTTCCTTGCCACCGTCACCACAGGCTTGCTCAATATTAAAGACTGAGACTACAGAAGAAAAAGTTTGGGAGTATTTTGTGGCCTTTGGCGAGATCGAATCTATTGAACTTCCCACGGATCCAAAAACAAGCAAGAGAAGATGTTCCGTCTTTATTGCTTATAATAAGAGTTAAAAGTAAAACGTTTTAAATCATAAGATTTAATTCTTTACCAAATTTGTTTTACTATGCAAAGCTGCTTTGCAATTCTAAAAGGCGCTATAGAAATAAAACTGAATTGAACTGAATTGTTTTGAAATGAAAAATTTGAACGCAATCATCTTCGTCCAGTCTTATTTCAAACGTTCTGTTTCTTCCATCAACCTTTTTAAGAAACTGTGTTGGCATTTCGGTAACAGGACCAAATAGGGACAACGTAAAAAATAAATAAATAAATAAATATTCAATGAACGTCTATAAAAATGCGTTCCTTTCTTTCTTTCTGACTGGAGAAGTAAAGCACCCGCTACAAGACCTGCGGTAACTCAAGCTTTTGAAAACCGAGGTTGCTGAACTACATCCGGTTCTTTTTCATGCATCCATCAGCCCTCCTCCAGCTTTTTTTTAGTGCTCCTTTTGATTTGCTGAAATACTTAACTTTTTTGTCCACACTTTCCAGACTGTTGGCGGAGAACACAGCTGTCCTTATCCTCCCTTCTGAATAGGTCACTCTATATCTTTGGATCAAAAAACGTTGCCCAGGCAATCTACTTTCAAATAGAACAGCCTCAAAGAAAAGAGATGTTTTCTAAAAACGCTTGTTTTTAGCAAAGTGTGTCGCATTTACATTTACATCTTGGCAGACACCCTTATCCAGAGTGACTTACATTCATCATTTTTACACAACTGAGCACTTAAGGGTTAAGGGCCTTGCTCAAGGACCCAACAGTGGCAGCTGGGTGGTACTGGGGCTTGAACCACCAACCTTCGGATCAGTAATCCAGAGCCGTAACCAATGAGCCATCACTGCCCGCGTGTCACATACATCAAATGTATTCGATTTAATTATTGACATGGTTCTAATCAGGATGTCGATTGGATGTTGCACAGAAAAAGAAATGCCAGAGGAACAGATGGTGATTCAGCCAACAGGAAGAGACACAATCTCTCCACGCTGGCAGCAAAACAAGACGGTGCAGCAAAGCAGCCGGAAGTCATTCATTTTCAATTGTTTATAGTGACGCAACAATTGACAAATACAAGGTGTTGTAATTCTTCCCAAGTCACCCCTCCAGAAGTAGGTACTGTTATGCATTGTTTTGTTATGCGCAGTGATGCTACGCACCATGATGCTACTACACCCTGTGGTTTGATGTACAAAAGTAGGACGACACTGCTGTTTCCACTACAAAAAACTGGCAGCAATTGTTCAGAGGAAAAATGGTTTGAATTTTACGCTGACTCTAGCAGTAATTAATGCACTGCATTTTATACAGAAAGATTCCCTTCAGATGTTTTGGGGTACCTCATCACTCTGGAACAGGGTAAATCTGGACTCATCAGACCGTATGACCTTTTTCCATTGCTCCAGAGTCTAATCTTCATGCTCTCTAGCAAATTGAAACCTTTCCTTCTGATCATTATCACTAACAACTGGTGTTCTTATAGCCGCACAGCTGTTCAGTTCCGATCCTGTGACTTCTTGTTGCATTGTGTGTGAGGAAATGCTCTTACTTTCACTATTAATCACAGCCGTAAGCTCTACTGTCAAATTGACGTCATCAAGTGTTTGATTCATTTCCGATAACAGTTGCTTAATACTCTGTTTCCAATCACATTTCTTTATTAAGGACCTTTGGATTTTTCTCTTTGCTGGATGCAGGCCAATCAATTTGAGGCAGAAGGCAGGGTTCATCCTTCGTAGGTCAGTGGCACCTAGCAGTCCATCATTCACAACAGCAGCAGCAAATGAATCCCAAATAAACCGTCCACATGATGGAGAACACAGCAATAAAGGGGATGATTTATAACAGAAATAAATAAACGAGTGTATAACATGAAGCGATAGAGGGTTTTTTTTACTGTCGCATGATATATGTGACCCATCACAGCAAAATTGGTATTAAGTCGGAAATTATTAAATACTTTCTTGAACTTTAAACAAGATTTTTCCAAAGTTGCAAGCTTAAAAGGCTGAACATTCCTGGCAGGTTTTGGTTAGTTACTCCAAAACTAGCAACATAAGTCAGAAAATTTAGTATCATTTTAAAGCTTAGGATATCAGCTATGAAATGCTACCAATAACTAAACATTAACAATTTCTGACTTAATACCCATTGTGCTGTGATGAGTCACATATATCATCATATCACACAGCCTTATCTTATTGTATTCCTGCAAAGCGTAGGGGTTACTATGTTTTCTACGTCCGCCACCGCAGACACTTCTTGTTGACACTCTAGCAGTGCCTGTTCTTTATGGATTTATTTTATATTGATGTTGAATGGTCCCTACGCCC
>JBCNYH010000014.1:12015931-12027995 GCA_039654325.1 Tandanus tandanus
ATATATATATATGTGTGTGTGTGTGTGTGCGCGTGTGTGAGAGAAAGAGAGAGAGAGAGATAAGAGAGAGAGAGAAAAAACATTCTGCCTATTTCCTGAAAAAAAGGAAGTACAGTGAAAACGCCCTGTAGTTTTTGTGGCATTCATCCAGAAGCAGTACAGCCTGTACTACAGCTACAGCTAGACTTCTAACACTGAAAACTGTGTAATGATAAAGCCTGGTGGAGATATAATCCAAGTTAATGATCTATCTCAAGTGTTCACAGGTGTACGTACTTCCTGTTCAGTAGGTATTCAGTGAATATATTCAGTATGTATATATAATCACAGAAAGTACTACCGTAACACTCGAGTGCAAAGGTACTTAACTGTACTTAACTGTTAGTACCTATTGAACATTTAGGTGCAGCCTGGCTGTTTCCTTAGAAGTCTATTCAATTCAATTAATTCGCTTTTTGTTCCTAGCCACATTCCACATGTTCATATTATTATAATGTCCTAGGCGTACGTTTTCATTGTATGCCATTCATTCATTCAGGACGATTTGAAACAATCATTATACTCAGAGTGCTGTGTGGAACAAGTGATCATCTTAGAGCCACGGATATTCTGCTGCCTTGCTCGTGTGACAGACTTTATCTCGGGAATAAAGAAAACACTATACAAAATAAAAGTGTCTACACTATCAATACTGAGTGTGTGTTTGTTTGTGTTCTGTGCGTTAAATTAATTAGCACATCTAGTTGTAACAAAAGCTATATTTGTCTGTTCCTTATTGCTTAATAAATAAGCAATTTATTATAAAAACACTGCAGGGTTCATGTATTTTTCAGCAACTTCACATTGTCTATTCTCTCTGAGACACTGAGCAAATATTTTCATCTACACGACTGAACTCCTTCCAGCTGCAGATTCTAAATGGGCTCCTAACATTTTCCCCAATTTGGTGAACTTTTTGAATCCTGTCAGAGCAGCACATCTGACTAAATATTAGATCAACATTGTTTTTGCTAACAGAAAGAAAAAAAAACCCAGGAAGTGCAACTGTGGGGGAAAAAATCAGCGATGAGGCTGAGTGATCAGGCCTGAAGTAAAGTGCAGATTCTTTGAGAATTTAAGGGGTGAGAACAAAACAATGGCTAAATCACTGCCATATAAAATGGAGCTAATTAACAAAAACAAGTCCCAATTGGAAATAACCCCATTGGTGCAGAAACTTGTGATAGTAATTTCATACTAGACTTATGTGAGAATTTTAATTGGCTGATGCAAAACCATAAATATGTTTGTACCCAAAATGTAACTTAACCTCCTTTTGCTCTGATTCCTCCAATTATAACTGTTAATTTATTAAAGGGGTGAGTTGAGTTAAAAAAAAAAACATTAAGTTTGAACACTGAAAATATACATAAACATTGCAATTTATAACCTCTTTATAGTTATATTTCAAATTGTGGAACATCGCTTTTATAAACTCATAAGATAAAAAGAAGCTTGTCATTCAAATAAGAAAAAAAAATAGAAAATATGCCACAGGGGTCGAGAAGCTCCCACCAACAGGCCCATTTGAAAATATTTTTCCAAAATGGAAAGTCAAAATATTATGTTCATAAAAACATTTATATATTTATATATTAAAAGATGAATAAAGAAATATTCACTAACTTGAATGCTCTGACCCTGAGGGCACCTCTATACAATCTAAACGAAGACCTTCCTAAAGGGGACCAATCCACCAAATTTGGTGATCCTGTCATTTCTTTCTAAAGTTATCACATTAACAATGTGTACAGACGGATGGAACCCATTTCTATAGCTCCTGCAACGCTCCAGCTAAAAAAAAGGTACTGAAAAATTTGCCCTGAAAAATATCATATACTTTTACAAAGTACTGGGACAGAAGACTCCTTCCATAAATCGAGCTTCCATTCTATCTTGAATCAGTCGACATTAGAGACTACATTTAAAAAAAAAAAAACACACACATATATGTCACATAAGAGACTTCACAAAATGATGTTTTTTACATGCTAAAACTGGGATGGCAGCATAATCCTGAGACTCACAACAGGGTTGCCAGGGGTGCCGTATTTACCTTAGATTGGAGTTTTAAAATAGTTTCAATTATTTCCAAGCAATACTTATATTTATTGAGTCTTTATCATAAAGACCCCACTGTATCGTATCAAATTTGTATTTTGTGTATCGTTACACCTCTGTGAGATGCATTATTGTTGCAATATTGTGATTCAGAGCAGCTTTCCCACTTGACAAAACAATAACAGCTTTTCCGAAACAAACAGACAGCTTCACCCTGACATGCTCTCATCTCCGGGATAGCGGTGTACCCAAACAGCTTCAAACGCTCAGTTTAGCCCCACTGCACATTGCTAAATATAACTGTCATCTGAAGCAGGGAGGAAAAAAACTGAAACTGTAAATGCTGTACTGATATAAAGTGTTTCACCTGATCTTCGTGTGTGAAAAAACACCCAACAAGCACGACTTCTTTTCCATTCCCAGGGTACTTCTACTCTTCTGTAATAAACATCACAGCTTCTGGACGAGGGCCAGTCATTTGCATAGCTTTCAGAGCGAGTAGATTAATAACTTGCTTTGCCTCTATGTAATAAATTATTCATGTGCAGCCCCTCGGGAGAGATGACACTTTTGTAAAAGGTGCAAAGTCAACACGCAGTCTCTCAAAAAAGCTGCATTTCTTCACAACAATATGCTGAACGTGGGAACTGGTTTGGCAGAATTCATTTTGCATTACAATGTCATTTCATAACAATTCCTTCCAGGTCTCACTCTTTTCGCACCCCCATACGAGTGCTTTCCTTAAATAAATGAAAAATGAATTCGATTAAAGCTACGTAATGATCACAAACAGCTGAGCCAAAAGCACAGCACAAATATAACAGCTGTAATGTGTGTGTTAGACAGGAACCAATATTAAACTCTAATATCATGATCATTGCCCAGGCGTCTATCACGGCTTATTACATTACCATGATATTACACCTGGGAGATAGTTCATTCATCCACCAAATTTCGAATACATGTAGAAATAGCACTTCTCCAATGGACAATGTAGCCCAATAACAAACCTGGACTCACCTGTATAAATCTTTATGGAGGATTATAATTTTATCACAGCATATACATGTTTCAGGTTTGTTTTTGTTTCTGATATTCGTGTGTGATTTTTCATTTCTTACCTGTTGTGATCCACATAAAATCCCAAATGCCTTTCTATTCAATTGATCTGCTCACTACATTGCCCTGCAATTGTCTGGCAAGCTGTTTAGGGTGTACCCCACCTTAGCCCCGTGTATGCTGAGATGGGCTCAGCCTCCCCGCGACCCTAATAGGATTAAGCAGTTCTGCAAATGAGTGAGTGAGTGAGTGTGCTCACTAACCTCATTAGACATTTAGCCATGTTGTATTTTCACATCATCTAAAAGCCTGCACCCAGCATTCTGACTAATTTCACTATGCTAAAATCTACTGGCACCTTTGACTTCATTTGCAATGTTCACTCCTATTAATGCAGGCCAACAGTATGCTGCATGTGATTAATAGTTTGTCCCAGGAGGTGGATCACTAACAGTGGCATACTTCTTTTAGCTCTAGATTAAAACATGTCTAAAAACATGTGCACACCCATCACTGCATCACACTGTCCAGAACATATCTGCTAGCCTCTGTGCTCAGTAATGTAACAGAAAGGAAACAAAGGGTTCTGAAAAATAAGGTAGCTTCTGCCTAACCATATTCCACGCTCCTTAAGAATAATGGATGTCTGGTTAACCGAATCAACCTTTCGTTATCTAGGTGGATGAGGTGCATGTTCTTGTGTGCGACAGACATAATAAAGAGAAATAATGATCAGAAATATTAAATACACACAGCAACAAACGCATCCATAACAATCTGAAAAGAATGTCATGAAGTTCAAAGTGAACGTTCTAAAAAACACCAGAGTTAGGAATGAAAATCTCACTCGATACGTGAACTTTGTTTTCCCGGTGATAGAGCATACTCATATTTATATATATATATATATATGTGTGTATATATACTACATGGGAATTGTGCGATCTGATTAGTCAGATGAATATCTAGGGATTAAAACACATTATCCCAAGTGGATAATGCCTGAATCAAAACAACGGACACTCACTGTTTGTGACAGTCACTTCGAGCAGGCAACTTCATTGTCACACTTTAAAATGGAAAAATGACTGGTGGAGCGAACACACGCCTTCTCTGACCTTTTGCGTGTTATGGGAACTTGGACATATGCATGCTCTGTCTAACTTAAAGACAAAGTTGAATTTAAGTTCCTGTCTATGTAAATGTAATGACTATTGTAATATTTACTTCAGTACAATTTCCGTAAGCTCTCAAATGTCTAGTAATAATAACATGAACAATATATAGCTTACCCAAAAGGTAATAACTTACTAGGACCGAGCGTGCGCTCGTGGACTGCACACAGACAAACACACAATTTACTGCGGAACAAAAAACGGCACGTCACAGTACCTTCCACATAACTCACACGAAAGGAAATAAACCGTGAAATAAAACAAACCAAAATAAAAAACTAACTGCTACAGATCTACTAATTACAGGTTTACTAATCTACAGGTTTACTAATGTTTCTGTGAAGTATAAACTAAAACTAAACACGTTAAAAAAGATGCTGATAGGTACATAGTGCTTATGAGCTCTGTCATGGTTAAAATATTTAAAATAAACTATAAAAATCCTAATTTGATTTCCTTTTGGGCAGCTTTACAGTCTCTTAGAGCAATCAGTCACAAAGGGGTCAAAAATAAAGGTTTTTAATTTGTTTAAGTAGCAATTTTCTTAAATGTTCAAGGTTATAAAAACCTTTTAAATGTTGGCTGTAATGTTATTTTCTTGGACGTTTTGGCCTTTGAAAGTATGCATGTACAACACAATAATCATTGTCAATAGTAGTAAGAGTCCAGTTATTCTTGCTTAGAACTCAGCAACCCCATGCACCTGTAAAAACCCACAAAACCCACACCTTACACCATCACCAAAAGTAAGAAATAGCTAAAGTAAAAAAAGCCAAGCATATACTGTTCAGATTTTGCAAGAGAAAGCAACTAAGTAGGAATTGTAGATGCATGCACATTCAGGTTTTAGTAGTCATTAAAATAAATCATAAACATGCCCACGTTCAAGTTGTAAATATCGCAAACACTGTGAGATGTCTAAATAATGTCCACTCCGACAAATGCTGGTGTATATCAGTAAGCTGTGATTAAAAATCCTGAAACACTTTATTCACTGAATATTATTTTCAAATGATGTTATTAGGTTATTATAAAGCAATTTTACTATTTTATTCTGTGAGTAATGAAATACTTGTTTGTTCATTCAGTCAGTGTACCAATAATTATATATTATACATATATCATCTGGGTTTCAAAATCACTTGAGTCAATTAGAAATAGTTTGAAAGTTGAATAACATAACCAGTGACTTTTTACTAGTAGAAATAAATCTACAAATTCAGGGAAGACAACAAATAAAAGGGTTCAGAGTGGACACACCTTTTGACACACTTTCAGTGTATCCAAATCAGCAGCCTGCAAGATTCTGAATGTATAGTATATAAAATATGTAGCAAATGGATATTTTTTCTGAGCTTTTATTGGTAGAAATATCTTTTGTGTTAATTTACTGATGGCATAAACCTAGATTTCGGAGTGGACACTTTTGGACGGACATATAGTCACATGCTTGTGTAATCAACGTTTCAGAATCTGGTTCAGATATGTTCTGCTCTAAATTTACATACCTAGATGTACTTTATAAAAAGTGCATCTGATTGAAAAAAGTTACATTTCTTATTATCACAAGAGATAGAAAAGTCGGAGTGGACATTTTGGACGAACACTTCCTCGCATGTATTCAGACCCGCCCTGTGCAGAACAAATCGGGGATGTAGCCACCAATGCATGATTTAGTTAAACGACATACACTTATCTAATTTTGAATGGAAAAATTTTCATGACAAACATCCTCCTTTAAAAATTATTTCAGTTGGAATCCCGAGAATTTTTCAAGTGGGAAACTCAAATTTGTCCAAAATTTAACTTCCGTGTATATTTTCATGACAAGCTGATACTTTTTGTTGATTTTATTTTTAATTTGAAGATACTCCATACTATTGTGTATTTATTCATATATGAAATTTTACATATTATGTACAGATTTTGGAACAATAACCCTCATTTTATGTATCCCTAGTGCTATAGAAGTCTGTGAAAAGGCTGTTTTCAAGTTCCTGTATAAGATGTACTAAATAATTCCTTTAGCAGTTACTAACTGTAGCTTATTGTACTAAATCGGTGAATGAAATAACCAGGAATGCTCCACATGAGGAAGATGGAAAGTATAAAATAAAATTTTTGTGAAATCAAAAAGAAAACTTCCTATAAATGCTGTTTTTTCGTGTTTTTTTTTTTTCATGGCGAGCCAGGTAATGCCTCTGTGGGGACCATTCCTATTATCAGCGCCAATAAAATACTTCTCCTATTTCATATCAAGCCACTGCGAAACGCAAAGTGAGCACACTAAACCTGCTATAGCAGTCAATCATTCAGGATGCTATTTCTCTATAAAGCAACGAGTGACCTTTGGACATTATGGTTATTACTCCTGTACTGTAACTTAGCCTGTACCATTTAGGCTTATAATTTGGCTGCTACATGGTTAGCGCATGTAGCATTGCTCAGGATTACACTACATGGCTAAACGTTTGTAGACACCTGACCATCACACCCACATGCATTTTTTGACCATATTATAGATGTAGTCCCTTGAAGAGTTGCTGTAATACTCTTCTGTGAGCTCGTTCCACTAGATTTAGTATCATGGCCGAGTGGATCTGTGATCTTTCAGCCAGAAGAACATTTAGGTTAAGTGAGGAGGTCTGGGTCTCATTTCATCCTAATGGTTTATTCCACACCACTGACGAGTTCCTTCACACTAACCTTGAAAAAGTATGTCTTTATGGAGCTCGTTTTGTGTAGACACACAGTGATGCTGGAACCGCTTTGGGCCTCTTAATTCCAGTGAAGGGATATCTCAATGTGGCAATAACATATTTCAACTCTACAACAGTTTGAGGGAGGCACAGTGGCGTCATGTTTAGCATGTCCGCCTCACAACAAGAAGGTCCTGGGCTCACACGGATGTTTCCGTGTGGCGTTTGAATGTTCTCTCCGTGCTTGCATGGGTTTCCTCCGGGTACTACAGGTTTCCTCCCCCAGTCCAAAGACATGCACATTAGGTTAATTAGCTGCTCCAAACTACCCCTAGTTGTGTGTGAGTGTGTGAATGGTTGTGTGTTGGCCCTGTGATGGTCTGGCGAACTTTTCAGGATGTACCCCGCCTTCGCCCAGAATCGGCTGTGCTCTCTGAGTGCTTCTAGTTTTCCAGTGTAAGAGCCAGTAACTGAGGAAACCACTAGGGACACTGTGGACCTATAATCAAACTCACTTCTAACGACTTGGTTTAACACCTATGACGCATGAATAAATACACACATGTACACATATTCTCTCAGTCTTATCATAGAAGCCATGAACATTTGCAAATGTAGCAGCGTGCCCACAAACTATTCGCCTACTCCATCATCTCCCTCATTATACATGCGCAGAGGAAATGACTGTTTTCTCGATAACTTTAATATGACTGTTCACTCAGTACGGCACAGGAAACCTCAAGACATGGTTGGGGTAAAGACATTACATCAAAACCTCTAAGTGTTTTGGTTACAGCGTATGCCATATTGTATGTTCTTCAGCATTTAAAGCAGTAATAACACTATCATTAACACTTAGGATATTTGTGTTTAGACTCAACATACCTTAAATCTGGTGTTGATTGGCTTATATATTACTAAAGTTTACCCTGCCATGGGTATCTCTCCTGTTTTACTTCTTTGTCAGCTTAAAATTTTCCTAATGTTGATTCACCCGAAGGTGTCATCAATACTTCTCGTTTTCACACACAAGATTCTCTGATCATTTCCCAGAAATATATGACACCATGCTCTCGTCAGTCCTGTCAGGGTCACAATTCTGCCTGCTTTCACATTTCTTCCTAATCACATACAGGCAATAACTGTGTACCCAGTGCAAAAAGGGAGCAATAAGTCAGGTTCCCTTAAAAGCATCCATATAAGGATTGGGTCTGACTCCAAAAATGGTCTGTTTCACTACAAAAAACAACAAATAATCATTTTCCATTTTAAGTCTCATGCAATTAATACACCAGTGATGTAATTCTGACACAGTTCATTTCTAGCTAATTGTGTTTACATCAAAATAATATCCAAAGTCATGAAGCATTTCCGACTCTAATTACAAATACGCTGATGTATTAACGACACCCACCACTTGCTTTGAAGAATCATTAAAATCTCGATGCTGCAATTTCTCCAAAAATATCAAACAGCAAAAAAAGCACAAAAAGCTAAAAATAAATAAAAAACAAATACTCTACATTCATTTTTTTCTGTCTTACAAACTTCTATAAATAGGTAAATTATTAACACCTATATGCATGGCCTTTTCATTACCAGGGTTAAAATACTGCCTTTTATTTGTATATTGAAACATGATTGGCTGTAATTATTTTATCATATCTCATATTTTCACACTTATTTGTTACCTGTTGAGCTTTAAAGCTGGGATTGAGCTGTACGATTTAGCCAAGATTTTGCATCAGCTTTTTTTTTTTCAATCAGATAGTGAATCAGACAGTACAAGGGTAAATAAGGGTGAATACATCCCCATCATACGATCCACCAAGCTGTCAGTGTCTCGCAACAAATTTGTGACAAGTCTGAAAATGTAATCAGACACCATGTAGTGTGTGTGGAGTCAAAATCCAATCTGTGCAGACCTAAAAAAAATTAATTGTGCATGCTGCAATAGCAGCAAAAGCTGTGAAAGAACAATATGAAGTTTACGATGGACTGAACAATCTAGAGCCATGCTACTCTACTTTACATTCTTGCTTTTTGAGTATAAACCTAAGTAGAAATGTCTGAATAAACAGAAACACTAATACAGCCTTCTGCAAAAATGTCAAGTCTTATGTATCTTAAAGTGTTAGCATTTTCACTCGTTCATGACAACAATTACGGTGATGTTTTATAGAGAAAGTGGACTTTTCCTACTGCTGCACAGCCTCAAATCACTACCCTGTACCATTCAACATGGAAACCTGGGTGTTTTAGATTTGATGGGTTCTCTAATAGATATTGTTTTTAAATCCTCCAGGTATGGTACCTAAGGGACACGGGTGTGCACATGAACACCCGCCTACTCACATACCAAGTATAAGCATACCAAGGTCTTTACTCTTATCTGTGTAGTGTAGCGAGGGAATAGTATTCACATAAGATTTAACTCGTCTTATAGTCTCCTAGCCCTGACTTTCCAGGAAGATTTTCAAACACTCCTTTTTTAATAAATAAAAAAAAAAGAGTCATTATAATTCCCAGGAAATAATTTAATAAACAATATGTTGTATAAACTGTACAACAATTCCCTGAACTTTCAGCACAATTCTCAGTGGAATGATGTTATTTTTGTTGTTCATATCAGCAGTAACAGACAGTATACATACTATATAAGTCTAGATGAATTTAAGTGCTCATCATGTAAATAGTGCTGAATAACAGGATATCTAGTTGAATAGCGACTTAGAGACTTAGACTAGACTTAGACTTAACTTTATTGACTACATGATCAGCACACATCTACTTAAAGTTCCCATGAAAATGTTGGAAAGCAGTAATTTGCTCCTACTGTATACGTAGCCTTACTTCCTTTCGAAACAGGAAGTCAGAGTATTGGTGTCTTGAAATGCTCAACTGATTCACATATCAATCACTGTCATTTGAGGCACCCCACACCTGTGCTAAATCAAAATAAACCTGACAGTGACTTAGTGCTTAATATGGAGAACAGCGAAGAAGTGTGATTCTGATGATACTAAATACCCTAATACTATATCACTCACTCAACCACTCACGGGGTCACAAGGAGGCTGGAGCCTATCTCAGTCAACATTAAGCGAAGGTGGGGTACACCCTGAACAACTGGCCAGACCATCGCAAATCCAACACACGCAAACATTCATACTTTATACTCACACCTAGGGGTGATTTGGAAAAGCCAGTTAGCCTAAGGTGCATGTCTTTGGACTGTGGGAGGAAACTGAAGTACCCGGAGAAAACCCACGTAATAACGGGGAGAACATGCAAACTCCACAAAGAAACACCCAAGCCCAGGACCCAGGACCTTTTTGGTATAAGGCGGATGTACTAATCACTACACCACCATGCCGTCCCTAATATGAAATCGTTCCTGTGTATTTCTATTGGGAATCCTAGACATTATTGTTTTATGAAAAATATAATTCGCTAGTAGACTAACAAATACATCAAATGAAACTATTAGGAATGTACAAGCATCAGCTGAATGTATATATACAGATGAATGCATGGTACTTATTCAAAGCAGAATATATCTCTCTGTTACTGCTCTATATTCCCACACCTCACTAGATAGTTGCGACACACAACACAATGCTGAGCAGCTCTCTTCGTTTTGTCTGCCTGGCTTTGGTTTCCACACCCTGGAACATGATAATAACTTCCGCTGGCAGATTTCTTCCATTATGCTTCAGGAGACCTCAGAGGCATTTTTGCAACGTTCATACCGAAACCAGTACATCACACAATGCACTGTAGGTGATCATGAAAGACACGACTGTTATAGAGTACAGTTATTTATTTATTTCTACTTTTTTCTTTATAATGCTCTACTGGTGTCCCTAACTCTCAGATATACACCTAAAATCTCCAAAACATTGATTTTAACTTCAGAGCCACTTTAAGGTGCTTCTCTTAGTACAGAGCTCCATTATGCACTAAAGAAAATTACAGTAGGTACTTTGGCAGACGCAGTCACACTCATCTGTAATCCAAGCACATGCCAAATGGAGAGATGGGCAAAATGAAAAAGGGGCAGATGGAGCACAAGTACACCAAAGTGTCTCCTCACACATCTGAAGGGAAGTGAATCGTGCCACAGTATGAATTCTGGCACAGGTTGCCTCTGACTCAGAATATCCTACTTCCTGTTTCCTGTTCTGTGACTTGTGTGAGCTGTCCTCATCATGTACAAGCTACAACCGAGCCCGGGCATTCTGCCCATCCATGTGGTCCCAGCATGGTATGCATGCTATACTGCACTGCTCTCATTACCTGAACAGTGATTCTAGTTTACATTCATCTCCTCCTCCAATCTGAGCGAGAGACAGACTCTTCTTCTATTCTCATTTGGCCTTTTATCCAAAGTGTGTGTAAATGCATTGTCTCCATCATCTCCACCTGAGCTGGCTGAAAGTGCTCTAAACCTCAGTATGTCAATAACGACAATAAAAATGCAATCAATAATAAACACGTTGTACTAACAGCAATTTTACACTGACTTGACACTCATCACTTACGCCACGCTCTCTGCGGGATAATTCCAATTTTTTTTTTTTAAATGTATTAATTAATTAACACTAGGCTCTGTGTTAACATGTTATTGATGTCAAATTATCAAATTAAAATCCTCTAACTGACAAACAAACAAAAAAAAAACGTACACTCTGCTCACATCAATCAGCATGAGCTGAACTCATGCAGAAAATGGAGCTGCGCAAACAGAAGGTGATCTTGAGGTAATTAAGCTATTTTTTGGCTACAACTGACATTTCTGTTATTGTTTTGGGTAATCTTATGCCGTCCCCTAATTGATGACTTTAGGAGGAGCCTTGGTAAAAGCCTCAACCTTTATCATTTCAAAGGTTCACTAACCCTGGGTTTACACAGGGGCCACCATGTCCACGATCGTGATGAGCGTGAGGGAACCTGGTGGAATCGTGATGAGCGTGAGGGAACTTGGTGGAATCGTGATGAGCGTGAGGGAACTTGGTGGAATCGTGATGA
>JBCNYH010000014.1:12039483-12054554 GCA_039654325.1 Tandanus tandanus
CTAATAGATATAAATCGTGGTTCACTCGTGAATCGATTTTTTCTCGACACCCCTAATATATATATATATATATATATATATATATATATATATATATTATATAATAGCCAGCGAAAGACTGGTTCGATTCCTAAACCAGCAGGAAAAATGTGTGGCAGTATATTTTTATAAATTTTTTTGCATTGATTTTGGTGTGTGTGTGTGTGTGTGTGTGTGTGTGTGTGTGTGTGTGTGTGTGTGTATGTATACACACACACACACACACATATGGAATGGTTTAACGAGTGAAGAAATTAAAAAAAGAGTACACTTATACAACTTAACAAAATGAAGATAGATCAGAAACAAAGTACTATTCAAGTATTTATTTCATGTAATATTGGATATTATCATATTGATGAGAATAAGTAAACAAACAATATATAATAATAACAAAAATAACAGTCTCTTTTTTGAGAAAAAAGTCAATATTTAGTGAGGCCTCCCTTTACGTTGATTACAGCATTTAACCTTTCAGGCATAGTGTCTAATGTAATCTACTATGGTTGCAGGGAGGCTGGAGCCTATCTCGACCGACTCTAGGTAAAGGCGGTGTACACCCTTCCCATTCGCTTTCTCCCATTCTAGGGGCAATATGAAACAGCCAGTTAGCCTAATGGACATGTCTTTTGACTGTGGGAGGAACCAGAGTACTTGGAGGAAACCCACACAAGCACGGAGAGAACATGCAAACTCCACACAGAACCGGCATTACCGGGACCTTGTTGCTGTAAGGCGGAAGTAAGTCTGTTGAGCTTTTACGCCCGAGCCAGTGGCTCATCAGTGCCGGTGCTTATCCCCGGTTTCTGTAGCGTGAAGCGACTTGGAGTTCGACTCCTCCTGGATGTGACGCTAGTACATCGCCGGTTACCTTCCCAGTATTTTTACTGGCGGAAGTGCTAACCACTTAATGTTCATCAGGGTGGCACGATGGCGTAGTGGTTAGCATATCCACCTCACAGCAACAAATTTTTTATGAGTTTGAGGTCATTTGCATATTAAAGGTCCTCAAAACTGTTATCACTTATCTAGTAACAGCTGTATCATTTTTTTTTTTTCCTTAGAATGGCTCTGTCTTCCTTTATATTTTAGTTAAAGTGAGTAAAGCTGAAAATCAGTTAGTCATATTAATGAGAAGCTAGAAAGTCCTCCTCTGTTCTAAAGACTTCCCTTTGCTGGAAGATGTAAAGGTCCTGCTTTACCTCTGACTGTTTCAGAGAGCTGACACTGGAAACTCCTTCCAAAATTCTAAATAAACCTGTAGACAGTGAACCTCTTTAAAAATCTGTGTTTACCAGGCTGACATCTTTTCCCTGATAAAGGACAACCAGCACGGTGTTTGGGTGTTCATCTGAACACCATCATCAGCTGTAAAAGGCATGACGGGCAGAAACTCTGCAAAAACACACACAAAGAAGTCACACGATTAGCACACCGTATGAGATGTTAGTCACATGACCATTTGAGATTTCTGTGAAGTGCACTTTCAAATCAAATCAAATTCAAATTTATTTGTCATGTACAAAATCATACACAGTACAATATGTAGTGAAATGCTTGTTACAACTGTCCCAAAATTTAAAAATAAGCTATCAATATCAAGAAGACAAGAACAATAACTATAACTATTTGAAGGACTTTATAGTTAAAGTCAATATAAATGTAAAAATATAAAATAAAATAAAAAATATATAAGATAAAAGTAAAATAAAAATATATAAAAATAAAATATAGGATACAGAACTATATAAAATGAAATATAAATGCAATATGATGAAATATAAATGCAGTGGCAATTTTACAGTAACACTGTATGTAAAGTGTCTGTGTGCAAAGTGTCAAGTGTCTGTAAGTCTCTGTAACTTGCCAGAGAAAAGAGTTTCCAGCAGTTTATAGTGGTGACCCTCCTCCCACTTATTCGGTGGAGAAAACTGATTCAGAGTCATCAGAATCAGAATACTTTATTGATCCTGGAGGAAACTGTGTATGGATTCATCCATAAAGTGCCATGGTACAGTTTTTAACGCAGTGTTGTAGGCAGGGGACAGATGGTGTCTGAGCAGACCCTCCCCTTTTTTATTTAAATTTTTTATATGTTTTATTTATTTATTTATTTATTTATTTTAACTGATGGCCACTACACTTTGACATTGATGTCCTCAATTACATCTCTTTCAGACCATCTTCTCTAGGATATGTCTCATGATCATGAAAACTGTGTCTTTTGTAGACTATGCAGTGATTTTGCTCCCTCTATACTGTTACGACCAGCTCCAGTGGGAGGGAAATACTATGAACTAATAATAGTGTTTTACATCCACCTTCCCCACCCATGAGTCAGTGAGTTGGACTACATGTCTGAACGGGAACCATTAGATTAGCTTTCACAAGCAGACAGCTGGCATGCATGTGCAGGAGGCTGGTGTTCTGATGGACAGCATCAGGTCTGGGGAATACCCCCCTTACATCAGGGAAACTCAATCCGTGCCCCACTGCCCCTCCTAGGCACTACACCCACACTTTAATATGTGATAAGGTTCGTGGCAAGTGTCTTATTCTAAAAAAACAAAAAAAAACAAAACTCATCATCAATTGCCGTAACTCTGGTTTTCAATACACAACCTAGTTTCATATTTTTAAAATGTGATTTAGCTTTGCTTTATTGAATTATCTCGATGTGACAAGGAGAAATATGAAATACAGCAGCTGCTCAGTTATGTGACAGCCGGGAAGGTTTGAAAGGGGTCCAGTTTACTCATGCTGGGATGGAGGGGGGGTGTGTGTGTGTCATACCCATCACATATCACACTGTGTTCATTTTCTCTGGCTTACAAAATACCCAGAAGAAATCCTTGCGTCCTTCGCATAGCTGAACAAGAACCATTGTGATCATGTCTGATAAGGTAGCAGTCGTCATAATCGCGAGTTCTTCAATCACAACCTCACTTTGTATTTTCTCCAGTGTTGAATGGAGGGAATGTTTTGGTAGCCATGATGACTCCATAGTAAACTTGTGGTTCCTGTGACTGTGGCTGTTTGATTTACAGCACAAAATCACTGACTTGGAGCTGAACTGCCGTTCCTTGGATGGCTGCGTTTTGTTCAGTGTATATTTAAAGATGATGCCGCTCGTTGCTAGAAAAAACAAGGTCATTTTTAACTAAATGTTAATCCAGAAAGTGTGTGTGTGTGTGTGTGTGTGTGATGTGTTAGATACCTTTATTCTCCCTCTACAAATTCAGTGATGTTTGGCACAAGTTAAAATGATGTAAATATTGCATTTACAGCTCATTTGAATACTTGATCCTGATTGGTCAATTGTAGAACTTTGTGCTCTCTTAGTTCTTCATAACACACTATTGTGTGTTCTGAGCAGAGAGGTTTTTTTTTTATCAGGAAGATATATATTTTTTTGTTTAACTCAAAGAATGTAATTTTTTATTTTAATTTTGTAAGTAACCATGTAATAACTGGGATAATTTACAGCAAGCAATTTAGTATCTCAAATTACAGCAGGGTTATTCGACCTTATCTGCAAAGGCCCCAACAGGGGAATTGTAGGTCAGGGGAATTCAACTTTATCCGTTTCCTGAAATAATTGTTCATGTACGTCAAGACTGAGATTATATTATTATATTGACATCGACTGGGTTGTGAGAAATATGGCATTTTTATTATTTTATTCAAATTTATGATTATACAAGATCATTTCCACTTTATAGGTTACGTGCCTCACATGCCGCGTCGGCTAAATAACCTGAAACAAACCAGCAAACTGACAGCTTAATAATAATGATAATTCTTGAAAATGGGAAAAGATACAGGTTGTAAGTATTGTAATTGAAGGGGGTACACTAAATAATAAATAATAAAAACTGTGACAGCATCAAACACAATACATATGTATAGCTTGTTTTGTGTCCCCTGCAAAAGTAACGTCAGGACAGTCTTCTAATGTTCCTTTTATTTTGAACAAATATAAATGTAGAGGAACCAATCACCTAATTCTTATTTATTCTTTTTCTTTTAGACTCCTTCAAGAAAATTCTATTGTAATGTTGATTGTTTTTCTTTTTTAAATAAGAGTACTTTGGCCATACGAGCCTCTGTGAATAGGTAAAATTATAAGCTAATATATTTTAACATTATTTAAAGCTATGATTTGTCTTACAGTTTGCACTGCAGTAATAATTCAATTTCAGTCCACGTCTGCTGGAAAGGCAGTAATTAATCTTCTCCCGATCCAGAATTGGACCTCTCCAAGTGTGTCACAAGCCAGGACCAGACTGGCTATATGCTTGACATCATTCTCTGGCTAAATGGCTGTTTTTCAGTCATGAAAAATGTTCTCCCGATGAGTATTAAACCCGTGGCTCTTCAGTTGCATATCATATTGCACGCTCTCAGTTCATAATGTAATTTAAATAAAATGTTTTTTGTTCTTGGATAGTTGAAACGCAGATTGTATTTTTGCTGACATATATGAAAACACAATCTGGACTACTAATATTTAATAATTTATACATACTGCCAGCTGCATTAATTGAATCATAAGGCAAATTAATAATTTAATTTCACGAGCGACTTTTTACTTGTTGTTTATGTTGATGAGCTTTATGGATTATCTGGACTCGCTTCCTCTGTCATATATCTCATAGGCGGCACTCCTGAGTGCATGAACCTCACAGCTTTTCTCTCTGCCAGCATGATTCACAAGTCATGCATGACACTTATGTTCGATTTAAGCTGAGATCATGGCTGTGCTAACACTGTTTAAATATAGGCTTTCGCAATTAAAGGAAGAGTTTATTTTGTATGTCCATGACTCTTGTAATTGATTAGCATTTTTATCAATATATGGCTTATGGGCATGCATGCAGCTCATGGTTTCCTTTTTCCTCATACCTCGCTGACATACTTTTGGCATCTTAATTGGTCGTTTCACTTGCTTCAAATCTACTGAAGATACTTGGGATTATTTCTTAAGTGCTCGGAATGGCAAGGAGGATTGACTGGCGTGATCAATGGGAAAGCTTGTTAGTTCTTATCAAAAGGGCTTCTGAAACGAGGTAAGGTTGTATTCATGTGTTGTGGGAGAAGACATATTTCCATTACACCTAGTGTTAAATCCACACACTCTTTTTTTTAAGTATGCTCAACAAGCACAGAATGATAAACACTTTAATGTGTTTTAAAATGTAAAGGCTGCTGTTCTTTACATGGCCTACATTGAGAGCTTAAAGCAAAATGCTGCGGACAGGTTAAGTTGGTCAATATATCATCAGTTACAGCTGGTATAAATACATTTACATTTATGATATTTGGCAGATGCTCTTATCCAGAGCTAATTAAAATTATCTTTTTTTTTTTTTAATACAGCCGAGCAATTAAGGGGTAAGGGCCTATGGAGCAGCCCATGTATATTTTTAACCTATCTTAGAACGTCAAGTAATCCTTTAAAAAGTTCTCTAAATGAGAATTTGACTCAGATCGTCTCCAAAATAAACTGGAGTGTTGCTTGTCCAAAGCCGCAATTTCATGTAAACCTTTCATGTAAACCTGTAACAAGCAAATGAACACAAAACTGGGTAAAACATAACCTTCTTGGCAGAGGTAATGATGGTTGTAGTTTTCTGCATTGAAACAATGGTCCAGGTTTTTAGGTAAGGAAAGGAACCTTGCTTGTGCCGTTCTTTTTTTATAAACATCCATTTGAGGGAATTTTATTGTAGAGACTAACAGATGCCTCGTAAGAACAAAACATCAGAAATGCTGCTTCAGTGATCTTTTAGAAAACTCTCGCTAGATCAGCTTCTGCTGCCAGCTATTAAATAAAAGACTTTAAATCATCTCCAGGTAAAAAGGTTGTGTAAACACAGTCAGGCATATAAAATGTGTTTGGGATATATGTACAGTGTCAACAGGGTCCCTAACACGGGGGCAGCCGTAGCCTAATGGTTAGAGAAGCGGCTTCGGGACTGAAAGGTTGCTGGTTTGATTCCCCAACCAGCAGGAAAAATATGTGGAGGTGGGGGAGCGAGCTGCTCCTTCCCTTCCTCCACATTCATGGCTGAAGTGCCCTTGAGCAAGCACCTAACCCCCAACTGCTCTCCAGGCGCCCCCAATGTGTGTGGCAGCCTACTGTTTACGTGTGTGTGTGTGTGTGTGTGTGTGTGTGTGTGTGTGTGTGGTAACTTTGGATGGGTTAAATGCCGAGGCAATGATTTCCCTTGCGGGATTAATACAGTATAGCAAAATAAAAAAAATAAGTAAAGCCTAAACTAAGCTACGTACATGTATACAGATATCTGGCATCAGTCTGATACCAGCTTACTAACGTCGGTGATAGAATGTGACATAAGCCTAGTAAACGTTGTCACTAATGAAGAGATGACATCAAACATAAGCATCGTACAACAAGTACCAACTGGGAATGGATTAGGTTAACACATGTTCCTTTTGAGACACGTGAAGCCAAAAGCATCTGTTTGAAATGCTGTTCATGCTGTGTCGCAGAGCAGCGTAACCCTTTCTGAGGAAAGTGCTCTATCAACACTTTTCACATACATGGACACAAATGCTGTGGCTGTGGCATCATCAGGATTCTTTATCATGATCTACTCGCGAGCCCTAAATATTATCTTTAATAGAGATGGTGAGGGCACCAACAACCAACATAAACAGTTGATGATAGTTCCTGATAAAGATGATGTTCCATGATGTCACTGATGTCTTAGGAAGTAGGTTACTCATTTCTGTATCAGTATCAACAAGTACCAAGAAACATGTACTTGTTTTGGGGAAAAAAAAAAATTAAGTTCTATAAGAGAATATTTAATACTGAAACACTGTTTGCATATGAAAGGAGGTCCTGACTTATATAGTTCACAGCCACCTGTACAGAAGACCACTATGACGTGTGTTCCCTACAGTGAGAACAGAATGCTTGAGTTAACTATAGATAAGGGCCGGTGCAGGACAAGAGCAGGAGATTGTGGGCCTCAGCCTCATATCAGGAGTTAGAGTTTAACCAAGCCTGAGCTAAAACTCGATTATTTTTGAAAGGGAACCTGAGTAGCTGGAAATTGACTTCAGAGTCTGATGAAAGTATGTGTTTCTATAGTTTACTGCTGAGAAAACACCCCTGGTAGTAAGATAATCTAAGAAAGCATGTATTGCTGGATAATTCAGGCCCTGTTGCTTTTTACTATTTGCTTATAAACTATAAACCATGGGGCACGTTGACGTAGTGGTTAGCACCACACACACTCACAGCCATGGTTAGCACATCCTCCTTACAGCAAGATGGTCCTGGGTTTGAGACCCAGGCTTGGCGAGGGCATTTATGTTTTCTCTGTGCTTGTGTGGGTTTCCTCCAGGTACTCCAGTTTTCTCCCACAAAGACATGCAGATCAGGTGAACTGCTTGTTCTAAATTGCCCCAAGGTGTGATTGTGAGTGGTTGTGTATGTGTTCGCCCTGCAATTGATTGGCGAGCTGTTCAGGGTGTACCCCACCTTAGCCTAGAGTCGGCTGAGATAGGATCCATTCTTCCTGCGACCCCAGTAGGATTAATCGGTTTGGTGAATGAATGAACTGTAAACAATCACATAGTGGCTGTGCATGTTTAATGTTTATGCCCCTTTTCTTCCTACACTGATGGAGGCTCTAGCTACCAATGCTGAACGGTCATAGGGGCTTAATTAATGGTTTGGTTCCGGTAAGAAGCATTTGCATTCTGACCACTGCTCCCTGGTTGAATCTCGCTGCTCTGGTACAGTTGTATTTCTAGGAAAAAGCCAGCAGTCCATGGAAGTGTCACACAAATACACTGCTGAGAGGAACTTTGCAAAGTAGACTGAAGTTTCGCCAGACAGGATTGTTACTCTTGGTTAGAATCAAAGGCCATTTGAGGTTCATCCTGTGGTTTTTCTGAAGCTCCTGTCAATTTTTTCCTGTTGTTAGAGCAACTGTGGTGAACTTCAACTGTGGTGAAGTTCACAGATTCAAGAATTGTATTTTTTCCATGAACATTTTTCCTGGATGCTTTGAGTTAAGCGGTACTTTACTGGAAATAGGTGATATCAGGTCATGCCATTAATAAAGCATTATCAGAAAAATGCTTGCACCAGCACTCTGCTAACGTACTGCAGTGTGTATATCTGTGAATGTAATCTGCATCTAACTACTGTCCTTTTGTCATAATACTAACTGATACTAGCACCATGACATATTATTCCTTGCCTGTGTCATTGCTATGCTGAGATTAATCCACCACCTGGTCAGCTGTAGTGCTGGAGGCCTTTTATGCTGATCCATGGACTATAGGGGGCCTGCTAATTTGTGCCTGGTATCACAGTCTTTCGAAATCCCTACACAATTAGCCAGTGAAGGAAAAACTAATATAATCTGCTCTTGATAAATGTTTCCAACTGATAGATTCTAATCTCTCGAGCCATGTTGACAAAGGGTTTAACTAAAAAGATTCTCCAGCATTTAAAGAGAATTATTGCTGTCATCAAAAAGACCCTCATAGTATGTAGGTTTGTGTGATATAGCTTTTTTTTTTACTGATTGCTATTTTTATTTTAACATATTGCAGTAAACAATTGAATCACCCAACGAGAGGAAAATGAGATTTTCCACCAGTTTTGGCTTTAATGGAAGTACAGGAGTGTGTAATATCAGCTGTGTAGGTGGAATCTGAGAACTCGGCTAGTTGGTGGATGGTGTGCAATAAACTCTTCAAAACAGTCAAAAATATTTCTTTTTGGTTTAAAAAAAATAAAGCTTTTATTTATTTTTTTCCTTTCAGCTTAAACCAGAAAGGCTAACTCCAAGACTAATCACACTTACACACTTCTATGGGTTATTTAGAGTAGCAAGTGCATGTCTTTGTACTGTAGGAGGAAACTGGTGTACTCAGAGCAGATCCATGCTAGCATAGGAAGAACATGCCTACTACATACACAATGGCTCCAGTCAGCCGTGAGGTTCAAGCCCAGAACCATCTTGCTGTGCAGTGACAGTTTTAACCACTGACCCACCGTGCCACTGTGATGTTCATTAACTCAAACTCATTTCACACGAGAACATTCTTCATTCACCATGAAGGATGGGAAGGGGTTGTGCCTAGGAAGTGTTTGTTCATTTTGGAGGGTTCAGAACTCCTGCTCATCCGCGTTGATGCCACAGCCATCCGTGACCGGGAGCTAATTGGCCGAGCTCTTACGGGAGGGAGGGATGGCATACGCTCACTTCCCTGTCACTCACAGAGATCACCAACCAATCATGTGCGTCTGTGAGCTAATTCGTACGAGGGGGCGGATATCGCTTTCCCTCAGAGTGTGTTAGACCGCCCCCAAATACGCATGCGCAGCAGTTCGAAAAGAGGCGGTTGGTAGCATCGCATGTCACATAGGGGATATGTGCATGCTTACACCCCTCCCTGGTTGGTGGTGGTTGTGTGATAGGGAAGGCAATACTGGGTGGGAACTAAATATGACCAAAATGGGGGGGAAATCGGGAAAAAAAAGAACACCTGCTCATCTCTCCGTATCAAGGAGAAAAATACTGCTCTGCATTTTTAAAATGATGACTAACAATTACCTGCTGGAGGTGAGGAGGATGTCGTTGAATAGTACTATTAGGAGTATTATATTGGACTATTATGAATAGGACTATTCAAATTAGCGACATCCACTTAGCTTGAAATGAATAATCGTTGTAGTATATACTACATGGGAACAAAAGAAAAAAATAAGTTAAAATATTTTTTAATATCAATGTTTTTTTAACCCCAGATTGTGGACCAAACACGATGTTCCCGTATAGTGTATATACTAAAGGTGCGCTCACACGATACCAACCGTGATCCCCATTTGAGCCGATCATATTTCAATTTTATTCAGATATTTCAGCCGATTTTGTTCCGATATGTATCAGTGTGCTCCGATTCTTACCCGATGTTATTATGATCTATATTGGTGTCACACTGTACCAGTGTTGTTCAAATGTACTCTGAACACAAAAAAAACCACCAAATTTGTTAACACCCAAAATATTTCACTCTTCCCCGAGGTTTTCCCTGAAATTCTACCGTGTCCTTCGATGTATACTAATGTTTTCTGATGTTCTCTGATTTGAACTGATGTAACATAGGAAAATGATTGAGGCAAATCGGGATCATGATTAGTATCGTGAGGACACCTAATTTAAAATATGTGTAATCTATTGTTTTTGCAGCGCTTCTATACAAAATGCGTAACAGTTGGCAGGTCTGGTAATTTAACCAGCAATAAACTGGATACTGTGGCAGTGTAATATTGTGTGGGAATGATGATATCATGCGGAAGATAAACTTTTTCCAATTTATTATTTGAGAATAGAAGAGGATGGGGTTTCCTTTTGGGTCTTGTTCCTCTTAAGGTTCTTCTCTCATGTTCTCTCAGAGAGTTTTTCCTTGTTAGTGTTGCCTCTGGCTTAATCATTGGGGATCTAATTATGACTCTCCATTGGATTTTTGTCAAGCAGCTTTGTAGCAATGCCTATTGTTAACCCTGCAAAGAAAATTGAATTTAATGATAAGGGCCCTCATTTCTCTCCATAGATTAACTGTGCAGGGAAAATTAACTGCCAGAGAGCTGCAGTTGGGCCTGTGAGCAGAACCTTTAACTCCTTAGATGCTCAGCTCTGTGCTTGGATCTCATATGTGATTTGGCTTTGGATGAGAGCTTCAGAAAAAATAGAAATGAATCTCATGTGCAATCACCAAGCCTGACCTGCATCTAGTAGGTAGAAAGAACAACAGTAGTGAGATTTTACAGAGCTGGATGGATGGAGAGATATGAACTGAGGAAGAGCAATGGTAGAAGGGGAGGGATTTGGAAGCAAGGGGTTTCCTGGGCAGAGAGAAGGTTGAGGCTCCCGACTGGAGCAGCTTGTGTTGGGTCTGCATTCTTGGCAGCTGGCAGAGGAAGCTAGTGTGTGAGAATCAAGTTAACCAGCTTGGCACTTTTCCTCCTCACTCTGTGTGGCTTGAATGGTTTGCTGTCCATATTCTGAAGACATTCGTGCAGTAGTTTTTGGAACTGTTTTAGGTTTTATTTAGCAGTTCTGGGGGTGGATCTGTTGTGTATTGGTGTGTATTTGATAATACATAGCATATGTGACGAACATCGGCTTTGTGGATTCAGCATTAGTCATGCTGTCAGCATGTTTTCATGAAAGAAAAGGCATCTCGTATCATGTCTTGGATCAGTACCCCAACTCCCAATATATTTAACAAATGAATTGGTGGCGTAAGTGTTTGCCCCCCCAGGGTCAGATTTGATAGAACCACTTTTGACTCGGATTACAGCTACAAGAATTCTGTGATCTGTCTCTGTCAACTATCTGTCTTTGCTCGTTCTTCTTGGCTAAATGTCCTCCACACTGTCAGATTTGTTGGACACCGTTTCATGAACAGCACTTTTCACGTTTGCTTGACAGGTTTGGATTGATGTCTGTTTTGACTCTGCCATTTTTATATATTAAGGTCCTTTGTTTGTAACCACTCCAGTGTAGGTTTGCAAGCGTACTTAGAAATGTTTCCTATTGAGCCACAAGTTCCAAGTCTCTTGCAGACAAGTTTTCATTTAGGATTGCCCTGTGTTTGGTTCCTTCCATCTTACCCTCCACCCTTATCTGTTTCCTGCAGCCTGCTGACCAAAAGCATTTCTGCATCAGGATGCTCTCATCACCATGCTTCACTGTGGGCTTGGTTTTTCTTGTGATCAGCAGTATTGAAGTTTTAGCCAAACACCGTACTTTGTGCCAAGACAGGCCAATTTTGGTCTCATCAGGCCAGAGAACGATTTTCGACATACTTGCTAAGATGCCAACGTGTCTTTGAGCTGACTTTTATTGCTGTTTTTCTCTTTTTGCTCCTCTTCATTTGACAGACTTTGTGGAGTATCCAGGTTATGGTTGTCCCATCTGAGTTGTAGATCTCTCCAGCACCGTTAGAGATAATCTTACTCTCTTGGTATCTAATCAGATAAATAGCCTCCTAACACAGCAACTGCCCTTTGATAGACATCCTCCTTTAGACAGACTCATGGTTGTGCCTTGTTGTTTCGATTTTTAATACTTTATTTTTTATTTATTTTGCTATTCTGTATTAATTCTGCAAGGGAAATTATTGCCTCTGTATTTAACCCATCCAAAGTGAGCACACACAAATAATAAGGAGCACACACTCGGAGCAGTGGGCCGCTACACATTGGGGGTGCCCGGAGAGCAGTTGGGGGTTAGGTGCCTTGCTCAAAGGCACTTCAGCCATGAATGTGGTGGAAGGTGCAGCTCACTCCCCCACCGCCTGCTGGTTTGGGAATCGAACCAGTGACCTTTCGGTCCCAAAGCCGCTACTCTAACCATTAGGCTAAGGTTGACCAGATTTATGTAGCAGTACTCCACCAGGGGTTGAAAATGTTAAATATTTTTAGTTGATCGTTGAGAGAGTGTTTTCATAGCTTTGTCCTGGACATGTTTTAATAGCTCCTTGGTCTTCCGCATGATGTCTGCGTAGATATATTCTCTAAACCAACTGTGTGGATTTCCAGAAAGGTGAAAGGATTGTTTATATTGTGATCATGTGATGCAGTAGTTGCATATGGGTGGACTCTAATCAGCTACTGAGATTTTGATTGCAACTGATCGCACCAGAAGTAATTATTAACTTTTTTATTTTGACTTTTTATAGTTTTTGCATTAAAGAATTTTTCTATACTGACCCCACCGCCCCTGTTTTATTATTCTATAGCCTATTTAGTGTAGATTTATGATGTATTGTATAATCCCAGTTAAGTCCCTTTCATTTCCTGTTTTTCTAAAATGTGGATAAGCACCAGATGCAGGGCAGGAAGGTCAGGAGGTCATGAGTTAATAGGCTTCATTCCCTGGGTTACATGAGTGTTTAATAGTGGATGTGAATAAATAATAATAGTCAGGAGTGTATAAGTGACTGCACTCAGGGCTTGTTTTAGGGCTCAGCTTCACATCCTGTGCTCCAGAGTTAGCCTGAGGTTAAGAGAGGCCGAGAACATGAATGTGGTGAATACTGATCAGGTAGTTGACATGTGCCTTATGGTTTATGTTTGACCCAGTACTGGGGGTTACTTTAAGAGTGTACTTCCCTGTCAGGCCTGTCCTACCCCTGCTGGGTATCAGAATCAAGGGACAGAGCTTTCAGAGGACGTGCTGTATCACCCTGTGGTGCCAAACAGGATTCAGTGGAATAAACACAAGCTTTTGAGCTTCTGGCCTGTCAGATTGCCTTGATTATAATTGCAGAGGCAGTTCTTGTACTGTAGACCTTTTCTTCGTTCTATTTCTTCTGGCCATGTCAATGAATAAATTCGGACAGAATGAACCTGTGTGAATACGCCACAGTGTATGTACTTGCACGATACTACAGATTGTATATGGAACTTTCCAGTATTTTGATTTTTATCCTTCCTGTCAGTCTGATGAGATGCTTGCTTTATCTACGGAATACATTCTTTGGGACAGTCTGTCAGTGTTACTGCTACATGTACGCACGAATTCCAGAAAATCAGTCTCTGAATTTGAGTCCGCTGACTGAACTGACTAACATCAGAAATATGTTTAGTTCTCCGACAGCATACATGAAGCTGCTGGATTGTTTGGGCAGCTAAGCAGACATTTCTACCCTCCTCATTCTGTGCATCACGCTGTGGCCATGTGACATCAGGTCTAATACAGACTCAAATTGTAGTGTATGACTGGCATAATATGCCAATTTGACCCTTTTGTCCCATTTTAGTGTTTCCAGGAAAGCATCTGCATGTTAAATCTGAAAAAAAAGATGTGTGAAATGAGGATGGAAAGAGCTGCTGCTTGTGGATAATTGACAGGAGCAGATGGTTTGTTAGGCAGAGAATACCGAGAGAGCAGTGACGGTGTTACATTTGTGTAGCTGTTTTAATGAGCACAGTGTTTCTGATGTATGTTTTCCCTCATTATTCTCCCCCTCCCTCTTTTTTTTGCTCCACAACAGGGGACTACATCCTTGATGCCAAACCAAAAGAGATCTCTGAGGCTCAGCGTTTGAACTATGAACAGGTGAGGAGCTCTATAGTGGGTTGTTTTCCAGACATCCGGACGCACGGCAGAGGTGTTTGTTATGCGGATGGTCGGGTGTATTCTCCGAGCTGTGAAACAGGGATTGGAGAAGGTGTTCGATGTCACATGTGCACCTTACTGCCTGACTCACACGTTGGGACCATTTACTCCTCACCCCTGTTCCATTTCAGCACTCATGCCCTCATGCGGATTCATACTAGGGTTGCTCTAGCTACCTGTAATTTACTGTTATTAGAATATTTGGTGTTTAAAACTGTATGGTATGATTTTGCAAAGAACAGTAGTTAAAGTTACTGCATTTTGCCCCCTTTTCACTTTACTTTGTAATATGGGTTTGAGTGTTCCCTTTATGTGCATGGTTTATTCATTAATTCGCTGAACCAGTTAATCCTACTAGGGTTGTGGGGAAGTTGGAGCCTATCAGCCGACTCTGAGCAAAGGCAGGGTACACCCTGAACAGTTTGCTAGTTCATCACAAAGCCAACACACACATTCACACTCACACCTAGGGGCAATTTGGAACAGTCAGAACACTCGGGAGCCTCCATGCAAGAACTTTAACAATAAACTGCAAAGAAACCATTGCAGAGTGGCGTAGTGACTACCACCTCCACCTCACAGCGAGAAGGTCCTGGGTTCGACTCCTGGGCTCAGCAAGGGCATTTCTGTTTAGGGTTAGGCTAACTGACTGTTCCAAATTGCCCCTAGGTGTGAGTGTGAATGTGTGTGTTGGCTTTGTGATGGACTAGCAAACTGTTCAGGGTGTACCCTGCCTTTGCTCAGAGTCGGCTGATAGGCTCCAACTTCCCCACAACCCGGAGATCGCAAGTTCGAATCCAGGTTGATGCCATAGCCATCCATGACCGGGAGTCCATGGGAGCTAATTGG
>JBCNYH010000014.1:12081430-12098740 GCA_039654325.1 Tandanus tandanus
CTGAAAGGTTTGATTTATTAAGTCACCATGAACTATTAGCAACAAAAACATGACTAAATATTTTATGTAAGACTGGATCTTTAAATCACACTGACCTTTTTTACAGTGTTAAAAACTTTAAATGTCACTATTAAATAAACGCACCAGAACAGTGTTAATCCAGCCTAAATATTTAACCTGTGTTTTAGCCAAGTATTCGTGTTGTGTTAAACTTTCTTAGGAACTTAATGATAAATAAATGAGGTTTTTATTTATACCTGTCAAAGCTGTTGGGTTGAACTGGAGCACTGTCTGGGAAACGTGTTCTCTCTCTGGAGCTGAAGTCACTGAAGCGGCCCTGCTGTCGGTTGCTGTAGTCTGAAGCTTGGCTCATACGCCCCTCTGACTGCGGCTGAATCTTCTTATTGCCATTCCAGTACGAGTCATCCCTTCTGAAGAATGCAGATGAATCACTAAGCATACTGACTCTCAAATAACACTCGGATTTTATATATTTAATAACCACCAGTGTTTAACGCCATAGTGAAATTCTCACACAAGGCAATCAAACTTATCATCAAGGGCGTCTTAGGCTTTTACCAGAACACCTGGCAACAGGTATGACAATTTACTTCAGTCAAAATCCTCTTTCAAATCTTATCTTGTACTTAAGGAGGTAAAACCATACATTACAGATCTCTGATATGTGGCCCGTGTTGGCAAAATTAATCAAAATGGCTAGAGACTAATAAGTTACAGGATTAAAAAAAGTGAAAAAAATTTGGTCGAAAATGAGTTGCTCACAAAAATAATCATTAAGACACTATCTAGTCATTCCAAAGCTCTTAATGGCAAGGAACCCTCATGAATCACCATTATTTGGAAGTTTTGCCTTCAGAAATCATCTTTTGTTGTATAATTTCTTGTTTACCTATTTGACACCTGAGGAATCCCCCTATGCCATGTTTGGCACAATTGTAAAGCTTAGCCTTCATGTTCTGCCGGAGGTGTGAGTTGGCCTCCCAATGGAGGACGGGGACATAGAGTCCAAATGGGTCATGTTCCATGACTCCATTATTAAGACGGCAACCCGGAGCTGTGGGCGAAAGGTCATCGGTGCCTGTTGTGGGGGCAACCCCAGAACCAGGTGGTGGACACCTGCGGTGAGGGGGGCTGTCCAGCTGAAGGAGGCCCATCACGTCCTTTTGGCCTGTGGGACTCCCGAGGCAGCGGATGGGTACCGACAGTCCAAACGTGCTGCAGCCCGGGCTGTCGCCGATACAAAATCTCAGTGTGGGAGGAGTTCAGTGAGGGCCTGGAAAAGGTTCTGGACCACCGGCGCCTCAGGAGGGGGAAGCAGTACTCCACAAACACTGTTTACAGTTGAAGTGGGGAGCTGCTCACCTCCACTGGGGATGTTGTCGGGAGGTGGAAGGAATACTTTGAGGACCTCCTCAATCCCACCAACACACTCTTTGTGGAAGAGGAAAAGCCTGGGGGTTCAGAGTGGGGTCTGCCCATCACTGGGGCAGAGGTCGCCGAGATACATAAAAAGCTCCTCGGTGGACGAGATCCACCCTGAATACCTCAAGGCTCTGGATGTTGAAGGACTGTCTTGGCTGACACGTCTCTGCAACATCGCGTGGTCATCGGGGGCCGTACCTCTGGATTGGCAAACCGGGGTGGATCATTTACATTTACAGCATTTGGCAGACGCTCTTATCCAGAGCGACTTACAATTATAATTTTTATACAGCTGAGCAATTGAGGGTTAAGGGCCTTGCTCAGGGGCCAAACAGTGGTGATAGTGGTGATTGAACTGCTGACCTCTGGATTAGTAACCCATCGCCTTAACCACTAAGCTACCACTGCCCTGAATCACACTCCTCAGACTACCCGGGAAAGTCTATTCAGGAGCGGTTGAACCTTACATTTAGGAGGAACGATGTTTTCATCCAGTGTAGCACCACACACTCTACAGGACCTTCTACATGTACAATTATCAAAAATTTGACTTTGAGAATTTTTTTTTTAATTTAGATATGGGACTTAATGTGTACCAACTGTAATGTTATTAACAGGAAATTAAGATGTGGTTGCTTTGTGGTTTTGTGCCACAACACAATACAGACCTGATTGGCTTGGGCGACTTCAAACAGACAAAACGTGTTTTTTTTTGTTTGTTTTTTTTTGGTCCAATTACTACAAATACATCATTAATGTATGTTGATAGCAAATTTGAAAATTTCCTCATTGTGACTCATTTTACCAGCACAGTTCATGTGTTTTATAATCTTTAGCAGACAAACTGTATGTTCCTCCTGTATGTTTCCTAGGACACAAGTGTAAACATTTATGTAAAAATTATGACCCTATAATTCCTGTAAAAGTGAACTCTGGCTCTTTCACACTACAGTAACATTACTCTGAGGTGACAGAATGCCTTGGCAGCTCTGGGCTGTGTACCTGTGGTCGACGTCACGACCTCTCTTCAGGTTGTTGCGTTTCTCCTGTTCATAGCGTAGCTGTTCCTGTTGCCTCCTCAGCTCCTCTCGCTCCCGAGCCATGCGCTCTGCTTCCTTTCGTCGCTCCTGTCAGTCACATGACACCAAATTAAATGAGCTGAAGCAGAAAGCAATCAGACATGCAAAAGATGTGCAGTGGCAGAGTATCTGACCTGCTCTATACGGATCCTCTCCCTCTCCAAGCGCTCTCGCTCCATGCGTTCACGTTCCAGTTTCTGCCTCTCCATCTCTAGCCTCTGGCGCTCGCGCATCAGGTTCTCCCTCTCCTCACGCTCCCGCATTACTCGCAGTCGTTCACGCTCTTTCCGCTCTCTTTCTGCCATCTCACGTCTCCTGAACATGAACGAGCAGTGTTAACATGGGTCACAAATAGTGGTTGCCCCCTGTGGATGACTACAAGGTTGTGGGAGTGTACTACACCACATTCTAATCCTTAAACGCAAATAAAGAATACAAAAAAAATTATATCCGTGTGTCATTCTAATCCCTTTTGTTTTAATCGGGTGCCATTGTTGATACCGTATCCTCCTGCAGTATCTTGTGCGAGAAACATACAATCTGATTGGTTGCCTAACACACAAAGGAGAGTACTGCTTCAAGGTTTGTGAACCCTTGAGAACTTTCTATATTTCTGCATGAATATAACCTAAATCATCATTTGAATTTCACACAAGTCCTTAAAATAGATGAAGAACCCAATTATAGAGCACCAGTAATCGTCATCCTTACAGCATGATTTAAGCGTATGTAAAATGTTTAAGCGATACAGAGCTTACGTTAACATAAATGACCATAAAAGACACTATACTGGGCAATTTTATCCCAAGAATTACTAGCAGGGGCTGAACCAATGCAAAGCAATCATCTTTTTCCCCGGAAGTGATGTGAACTCGCTGGGCCGGGTTGTCCAGCACAAATAAACAAGCAGCGAGCAACATTTTAGAAAGAAAAAGAAAAGTTTTCCACAATTTCTGCACTTATTTTGTGTGCAGCCATATGCTTTGCACTCCACCATTTTCCTGGCGACACAGCTCTGCACTGGTTGATAATGTGTTATCTTAGACTAGTGTCTGCTGCACACAGCCCAGCCAAAAAAACAAAATGAGTTTGCGTCACTACCAGGGCTGAAACAGCCAATGAAGGCAACATGACGCTACACATGCCTAATAGTAGTAGTAGCAGCAGTGTGACACCGCTGATGTCATACGTGATTGTTTTAGAGCTAGTAGTCAAAATTCACCACAGGTACCCTTTAAACAAATAAGATAAAAAAATTAAATACATGTGATCCATTATTTATTGAGGATAATGATCTATATTCGTGAGTGCCAAATGTATCCAAACCTCTAGGATTAGCAGTTACTTTGAAGGTTTATACAGTCAGGTGTTTAAATAAAACAGGGAACCCGCTCACCCGTGATGTGTTCAGGCTATCAGGAAAAATTCTTATTTGCTACCCTTGGTTAAATATGCAAAATGTCTTTTGTGATGAACATGCACAGACGTGTCTATACCTCAACACGGAGGTCCTATGGATAAGCAAGAATGTTAGTGTGTGTAAGAATAAACCTCACCTACGCAGCTCCATGGCCCTGCGGACTCGCTCCATTCTAACCATGCGCTCACGCATCCGTTGCTCCTTCATTTTCTCAAAGGGAAGGATGTCTTTATTGCCACCTTTGTTTGGAAAAGGCCTCCCTTTCTTTATTGCTTCAATCTGTGGGAACATTAACCAACATTACTGAAACTGCATCAACATCACATGAAAACCGGAGGAAAGCTCATAGGAAGACATCAGTCCTGATTAACTTTATTATATTTATTATACATGCCCACAATTATATTAAAATGCCACCCTTGCACTTAAAAGTTGATTAACTGTTTGGATTGTGTGGTCTCTAAATTACAAGTAAACTTAATCTTCAGTAAGAGCTTCATCCTGGTCAGGGTGGTGGCAGATCAGGGACCAGTTCCAGGTTTTTGTTTTAATTAGTGTTTCACTCATATTTAGGCTGATTTATCCCATAGTAGACTGGCTTACTGTGTGAGACACCATTTAACACATGATTACATCTAAAGTCATATGAATGCTACCTGAAAAGATAATGTAAATTTGTTGTGCAGTTTAAAGTCTAAAAATCCTCTGCAGTTTTATCTCAGTTTATTTAATAGTAGTGTATGCTTTTTTCATTTCTTGCAGTGTTATATGCTGTGTAATATGAAGAACCCTGATATGCATCCAGGGAAAAAATTTTTATAAAGGCAAGCTAAGCAGAATCTACATAAGTGTAAAAGTTAGCTCACACAAACCTGTTCCGGAGGAATGAGCCACCGAGGACGTCTATTCATCATATTGGGAGCGACAGGCTGGAAAACAAGATTATTTTGAATGTGAGCCATGACTTCAGCAACTTTAATACACTTCAAAAGAATAAAAGCCAAGTTTATATAATAAATAAATACATTTATTAAATAAATTATATAATGAACAGTACAGAAAATTATTCCGTCAGCTTGGATGTAATAAAGTACAACATGAGCACCTTGTCAAACCTCCCGCCCCTTCGGAACGGTCCACGAGATTTGTTGAAGCCTTGCTGGCCTTTAGACTGCTTTAGCATGGGCAGCTTCCCAGGACTTTTCCCTATGGAGAAGCAGCATAAAACATATTTAACTCACTGCACCACAAACGCAAACCAAATTTTGGAAAGCTAGAAGGTAAGCCATGCAAACTCTTGATAATCATACGTCCATGCTTCTTCTCATCCTTCTTAGGGTCAGATGCAGATCCAGAAAGTGGTGCATCAGACTTGGTGCTTTTGGACTCCTGTTTCTTAGAAGATTCTTTGCTGTCCTTCTCAGTTGGCTTCTTCTCTTCCTTTTTGGAGGAGGCCTGGGTCCTGTAGAGATGGTTCAAAAGCACAGATGAGCAATGACCAATCCTATTGCAGAACATGTACAAGCAGGAAAATTTACAAGTACTCACTTGCTAGCGGTCTTCAACCCAGTAGAAACGCGCTTCTCCCCTGATGCTTTATTGGTTCCTGTTTTATCCTCAGCTTCTTTTTTAGAGTCTTTCTTGAAAGGGTCACTTTTAACCTAAAGCACAAACACAATGTGATTCCACAAGAAAGCCGAATGTGCAGGCGGTATTCTTTAATGTCTGTGCTTTTTTTTTTTTTTATTACTCAGTAATATGGACACAAATCAAATAGTTTTGCTAATACTTTATTCTACACTGTTTTCTTCATACAAAAAAAAAAATCTCAACCAAATGAAACAGAAGAGAAGATGAAATGGTCTTTATTGCGCTTGCACACACTAGCTAAACTGGGAGCCTAAAGAAATTTCTGCCACACAACTTTGATGTACGTCAAACAGAAACAGCGTTAACATTGTAAATAACTATTGCTCAAGTACAAAAGAACACTAAATAAGCAACCTGATGAAGTGTGATCTAGTGTAAAGTTTTATTGCAATTCAGTGATTACCCTGTCCACAGATATCTGCTGTCCATGGAGCTCAGTGCCATCCAGATGGGATATGCAGCGTGCCACTTCAGCACTGGAGGACATTGTCACCAAGCCATAACATTTGGCTCCTGGGCTGCGGGCATTGGTAACTACTTTGGCACTGAAAACCTAGCACAAGTAAACAAACATCCAGGTAATTGGATGGAAAAAGATAACATCTTTGTCTCCATTAACAATACTTAAATAGCATATAAATTATTACAGGATAATTTCAAATAACTACAGGGCCCCCTTACCAAAATGGAGGGTCCTTACCTTTCCATATTTGCCAAAAAGATTCTTTAAATCCGCAGCTTTGGTGTTGGACGACAGGCCACTCACCCACAAGTTACGAGTCGAACTAGTGCTGCTGTTTCCTGCTGAACAGGAACAGCAAGCAAACAGGTGTTGACATCAATCACAACAGACCAAAAAAAACAAAAAAAAAAAACCTTTGTCTGTCCTAATGGTAATCTTTATTAAGCTTCAATGACTACTAATAATAAAGAGCATAAGTTTTATGCCAGCATGAATTTAAACACTGTTATAAAATAATGATCATTTTACTGTACATGAATGGATATGGGACAATTTACATTACTGTTCAAAAGTTTGGGGTCACTAAGTAATCTCCTTGATTTTGAAGGAAAAGCATGTTTTTCCCGATGAAAACATTATATTGATCCGAAAGACAGCTTAGTCTTAGACACGTAGTGCTGTAAATAATTACTAAAAGGTGTAAACTGTCTATTATAAGTGAAATTAAATATCTACATAGATGTACACCAGCCCATTTTCAGCAACTATCTTGTGTTTCAATGGCACATTGTGTTAGCTGATTGAGGTATGTCATGTAAAAAAGCTAACTGATAATCATAAAACCCTTTTGCAATTATGCCAGCACAGAAAACTGTTGTGAAGATTAAAGAAGCCATATATTTGGCCTTTTTAGGTTAGTTGAATATGTGGAGAATCAGTATTTGTGGACTCAAAATACCCAAAAAGAACTTTCTTGTGAAATTTACCAGCCTTTATTTGTTCCAAGAAATCAAGGCTATTCCATATGGGTTTGTTCAAGCAAAAGGGCAATTTCACCTACCTCAACTACCACCCCCGTTTTTTTTCTGAATGAGGTCAAAGGCATGATTTAAGTTTAAAGGTATATAGTCCACCTCCCAGAGATAACTTGACACCCCTCACATTAACCACTGAAAAGATATCGATTTGATTTGTCTAAAATGGGGCTATTTTGCAGTATAATTTTGTGACATCAAAAAATGCCTCAATAGAGTTGCCTGGTGAAAATATAAGACTCTTTTGATGCTAACTTATTTTCTGCTTGAATAAAAGTGTTTGAAGATTTTTCTTTTCCAGACAAAGATTCTTTTTGAGTGCAAACATAAAAAAAATTGTGTGTTTGTTTTGCATTCCGTATGTGATGCTGTTCCGTCAAACCAGTTCCCTATTTACATATTAAAATATCTTTCTTTAACGTTTTGTTGACTATATTAGCTAATCAGAGCATCACACATATTTATCTTATTTCAACATTAGCGGTGTGATTGATACTTTCTTGCATAGGTTTACAAAAATTACACTTCTTATGTTGCACCCCCAGAATTCCATCAATCATCATATTACGGGACCAGCATTTTTGAATGCTCCTCTATTTAAAAAGCATGCCTTAAATCGAATTGTTTTTGGACCATGCAGCAGCACCACACAAAGTGTTAATATCAGTGGCATCTTCAAGGAGAAATACAGGCGGGGAAGTTTCCTGTCAACAAACGTCACGTACGCCCAAACGTCAGATCACTACTCAGTTATTAAGAGAAATATTCAAAGATCCATCAGGATTATAAATGTCCAATTCAAAACCCTTTGTTTTAGAGTGGCAGCAAAAATGAAATGCTTGTCTCTTACACGTGATTGAAAAGTGTTTGGCAGTGTGCCTATTCTGAGGCCGTACGTGAAGTGTACATGGAAATTCAGTGGTCCATCATCATGTAGTCCATTTTCACTTCAGTTAGGTTCAAAAGTAATGCATTTTGTACTCAATGCCATCTTTTCATATATATTCAAACTGCACTGCTTGTATCCTGAAAAGTGATCAAACATATTAAGCAATTAAGTTCTTTGTTAAGCATCACATACGAAACGCCTCTCATGACTCTGGGGTTGCTGTGGCTTCTTTTATCTAAAGGGTTTGCATTTCATTAGTTTATAACTAGGTCAGGTTAATCACTTATGCAGTTCTTTTGAAATCTGCTTTTCCCATACTGAATAAAAAATATTTCTAGTTTTGCTCACTGGTATGGACATTTCACAGTACTTCAATTGGATTGGTAGCTTTGAAATTCAGGAGATTACTGACAGATTTTACAGCAAATGCCTAATGGACAGACTGCTTTTAATAAAAGATAGATTCAAATCCCAAGTAAAATGGGTTTTATGAAAATTTGGCATTTTTTGTTGTCCACATCACATGCGGAACATTGACATTTTTCATTTCAATTTCTTTTTCCCCCCTGTAAGTGCAGTTTTCTTCTTGTGGTTATGTCACGAAACTTACATGACCAAACTATTATGTAAGCTCAATTCCTTGAAAATCTCAATTTGAAAGTAAATGGCAAATGTGTTTGAACAGACCAACTTGCTTGAATATACAACGGTGTATACTACTCCCTTCACAGGACAGCACAAACTGGCTCTAGCCAGGATAGAAAGAGAAGTCTGAGGCCCTGGTGCACAACTGTACAAGATGACAAGTACATCAGAGTCTGTAGTTTGAGAAACTAACACCTAACATGTCCTCAATTGGCAGTTTCATTAAATAGTACTCAGAAAAAAGTCCAGTCTCAACTTCAACCATGAAAAGGCGACTGCTGAAGTTGCAAAGAAAAAGTCATATCTGAGACTGGTCAATAAAAGGAAAAGATTAAGATGGGCAACACAACATATTTCACAGTGGAAGATTGGGGGGGTCTGTTTGGAAAGAACATTTATAAGGAGCAGAATAAAGGAAAAGATGATGGAGCTGTGTGTCAAACATGGTGGGGGAAACGTGATAGCCTGGGGACGCTTTGGTGTTGGTAAACTGATATATTTGTACAGGGTAAAAGGGATTTTAAACAAGAAAGACCATCACTCCATTTTGCGACAGCATGCCAAACCCTGTGGGCATTGCTTGAATGGACCTGGTTTACTCCTACAACAGGAAAACGACCGAAAAGACATTCCAAACTATTTAAGAACTATTTAGAGAAGAAGCAGTTAACTGGTCAATAATGGAGTGGCCAGCACAGTCACCAGATCTCAGCCCAACTGAACTGTTGTGGGAGCAGCTTGACCGTATGTTCCAAAAGAAGTGCAGATTGAGCAAGTCCAACTTATGAGAGGTGCTTCAGGAAGCATGGGGTTTCTTCATCTTACCTCAACAAATTGACAGCTAAAATGACAAAAGGTCTGCAAGGCTGCAATAGCTATAAATGGGGTTTTTTTTTGGGGGTTTTTTTGACAAATGTGACAGCTTGAAAGACAAAATTATTATTTCAAGTAAACTATACTTCTATATCTTGACTATATTTCTGTATGTACTTTGCAACTCATTTGATGGATGCAAGTTCTCTTAAATTCAGAAATCTTTCTGGGTGATCCCAAACCTTTAAATGGTGGTGTATATGAATTATTTGGGGATTATCCCTTTGACTGCATGTGTAACAGAATATGTCTACAGCTGGTCAAAACAAAGAAATACTTTATTCAGAGTTTCTTCCACTTAAAAATAATATCTAACCAGCTTCACTGCGTATGCTGCATACAAACTCCACTTTATAGCAGCTACGATTTCTACACAGCAGGTCATCACCAGGACTGAGGGTGGAATTATTTTAATATCTACATAAAAAGAAGCTATTATTTTATGGTATGTTTATTTACAGTTTATTAAAAAATATATTTGTGCAATTAAACTATTAGTTACAGCTATTTTAAAAAATATATTTGTAAAATTATGTATTCTCAAAATGGAGCATCTCAAATCATTTGAGAATGGATATTGTTTTAGAAAATCTCTGATACAGTTGAGGTTGAAGCTAAGCCAATTCCCATCCATATCTATTATCTATATCCCATATTCAATCATGCCTCCCTATCACTCAAGCACAGCCAACCAGAGAGGGGTGGGGCAGACACATGCTTCATATTCAGGCAGTTTAACACACTATAGAGGAGAGCGCTATCTGTCCCCTTGTACCCATGCATCACATATGCCCAAGGTTGGCTAGTGATGGTTTTAAGTGACAGGGAAGTGAGCGAATGCAAACCCCTTCCTGAAAGCTTGGCCAATTAGCACTTATGGACTCCTGACCACAAATAGCTGCGTGCATCAACCTGGACCCAAACCCATGACCTGCAGGATGACTGTGGCAGACCTTGCTGCTGCACCGCTCAGTATTACAAGTTTTAAACATTACAAACTGTGCAACAGATTTACACAAGGAAGATTAAATACGCATATTTACCTTTTTCATCTTTTGTGGTCTTCCCATCTCTGTCTTTTGACGCGCTAAAATGCAAGTTTTTTCAGAGCAACAAATAGAAAAATGAGCAAATCATACAAGAACAAGGTCACATTTGGGCAATGAGTTACATACTCGTAAAGAACAGCAATCTTTCAAAATGCTGGTTTGGTGCATTACAAAAAAGGAAAAAAGAAACAATCCCCATAGGTAAGGCTTGCACTCGGGTAACACTCCAAAATGGCTTCTTTCATTGCTTTTCCACAGGAGCAAGGTGGGTCAGGTTTTCTGCCAATTTATTCTCTTGATCAATGAAATCTTCTGGAGTGTGCTCAACTTCACAGCGAATCACTTCATTGGCCTGATAAACCCCTCTGTCATCTCTGGGACTATTGCTCTTTTTAACCCATAAGTATGGACTGGAAAAGGCAATAAAAGTGTTGGATATGCGAGTAACAGCGGTGTTCTCATCTCCTCGCTTTATGCCACCCATTACCCAACTTCAAAAAATGGCCAAACAAATCAAAGGAAACCAATGGCAGGGATTAGGTACAATGAGCAACTTGTTATGGGAAAAAAAATCTTGCAGCTATTCACAATGCTGAGCTTTAGTGATGTGGAACCTGGCAGAAGTATCTTAAAGAACTGACATAGAAAGACAAACCTCTTTGCTTGACCTGCTGCCCCAGCAGAAGAGGGGCCTTTCTTCCCAGAATCCTTTTCTTTGTCTCCCGTTTCAGCTTTCTTCAAGGCCTCCCTGCTGTCCTTCTTGGTGGAATCAGTCTTCGAGCCGTCGTCTCTCTTACCATCTTTGTGACTGTCCTTTGCTTCGGCCAACGAGTCTCCCTCCTGCCTCGTCTCGGCAGAGACTTCCGGCTCCTCGCAGCTCTTGTCTGCCTCAGAATCTGGAAGTTTCACATGTTTACCTGTTTCCAGGAGGTCGTCGCCATCCACATCCAGCGTGATGGCATCTTCTACCTGGATGGTGACGGATATGTTATCATCTTCGACCTCTTTGGCAGGCTCGGGAGCGGCTTTGCTCTGCAAGGCCTCCATCACTGGGACTTCAGGTTCGACTTCTGCCTCAGCCTCAAGCTCAGGCTCCAGCTCTGCCTCGGCCTCAATCTCAGACTCTGCCTCCTGTTCTGGCTGTGCCTCAGGCTCGATGAGGCCATCCCCGTCGGAGAAGGATTTAGTATTTTCACGAGTAGCATCATCAGTATCAGTTACATCTGAGGGATTTAACAAGGATAAAACATGGCACAAACACATTGTTTAGCATTTACATTGCTGAGCTACGTCACCTAGAAAGTAGAATAGAGAGCAAGTTTAATGTTAGTGGTCATCGGGGGTGAGGAAACCACAGGTTTAACACAAAACATACATTCCTGAGACAAATGGAGGGATTCAACAATCTTCTAAGTCATTTTTCTAGTAGTGTAGAGAATACAATCCAACTTGTTTGTGTTCTTCTTTGGTCCAATCTTTAAAGGTTCCTCTTCACCCCAGAGGCTGAAATGGCCGGCATGACTTATGTCGGGGAGAAAGGGTAATGTGAGAAACAAGTCCATTTTTCCATCAGCCACAGATAAGCCATGAGGTTTTTCAAAGCCAGGTTCAGTATGCTCTTTGGAAGCCCCCGGAGGGTCCGGCACTCCTCCTCATCGGTTAAAGGAGAGAAACCAGAGTGCCTCGTCCTTCCTGACAAACCGGGGAGATAGTCCGTTTGTGCCGGTGCATTCTGTTCACAACACTACTTAAAATCAGCACCTTCTGTGCCTTTCCAGTCTTGCGCTGAAGGCAAAAGCAGAAGGATGGTGGTTTCCACCTTGCAGCCATGATGCAACCTTATCAAAAGGAAGAGTCGAGACAATGGGATGCCATCTTCTGCACATTTATCCAAGGCATATATCATGACTCTGCTCCTCATCGGTCAGATTTAATGTCCACAGCTGAGTATAATGGTTGATGTAGTAAGTCTTGAATTGTGGTGAAGAATAACGACGAGTGCTTGCATTTTTGAGAATCCTCTGTGATTCAGAAGCTGCTTGACGGTGACACTTTTCATGAAACAAGTTCTATTTATTTATATGTTTGATGTACGCTTTAAAGAGAACAGGTGAGATGCTATCCCTCGTTTGCTGCAACTTGATTCAGTTGTGCAGGATGTTAAATGAAAATTTTTGGTGGGTAGTTTTGTCGTCTGTCCTTGGTGAGAGATGATGAACAATGAGGTGGTTTCAAAAACAAGGAGCAAAATGAAAAAGGAGAGTCCCGCCATCAGAGAAGCAAAGAACCTGTGGAGCCTAAAAATGTTAATCCATACTAACATGAGACCAAACATACCTTTCTCAGATTCCTCCTCTTCAGGCTCCTGAAAAGAAGAAAACAATTCAGGAATAAAGGTAAATTTTGCCATAACGTTCATACTTTGGTATTTATAAATAGTACCACCCCTTATCGCGGTGCTGCCAAAACAAAAACAATTGCCATAGACAAGTTTCATTAAGTGTAAACACAATGGACTACATAAAGATAACCTCTGAAATTCAAGATATTTTGACAAAGGGGCTCCAGAGTGGCGCATCGACAAGGTGCACCACTATTAACCCAGAGATCGCAAGTTTGAATCCGGATTGATACCACAGCCATCCGTGACCAGGAGTCCATGGGAGCTAACTGGCCGAGGGAGGGATGGCATACGCTCACTTCCCTGTCACTCACAGCGATCACTAGCCAATCATGGGCGTCTGTGAGCTCATTCATACAAGGGGGCGGATAGCGCTTTCCCGCCGAGTGTGTTAGACCGCCCCAAATACGCATGCGCAGCGGTTCGAAAAGAGACGGGCGGCGGGCATTGCATGTCACGTAGGAGGCGTGTGCATGTTTACGCCTCTCACTGGTTGGTGGTGGTCGTGTGATAGGGAAGGAAATTCTTGATGCGTGGGAATTAGATTAGACTAAATTACAGAAAAAAACGGGGAGGAAAAAAGAAAAGATGTTTTTTCGACAAAGTAACACGAAAAATTTTCCATAAAGTCCCCAACCTTGGAAAATACCTCCTCTTCCATTGCGGTGTCAGGATCAGAGTCGCTCTTCCTTCCTAAACAAGCACAGCAGAAAACACTTTCAAAATGGTTCAGGATGCGTACAACACAAAGCAGTGCCTGAGCATTAAACAAGATTACATACAGTTTCGTTTTCCTGTTCTGCAGTATAAGCCAGCAACGTTTAATGTATAAATTTAAATCTAAGCTGCTATTTAGGATCTTCCTGCCTTTTCTTACGGATTCTCTTTAAAATGTTTAGCACAAAACACTATTTACCTTTAGACTTCGCATTCTTCCGGGTAGTTGTATCAGCTGAAACAGGGATCTCAATGTTTTCTGGATCACCACCCTCCTCTTCTAATGCCTATATTCAGGGAATAATAATTACATCTCACACACAGACCCACTGATCAGTGTTCAGTTCAGAAACGCACACCTTCAGCAATAGCGCGATAGTGTTTTTCCACTCATCAAATACACTTCAACACAAAATAATTATAACCTGGAGATTTTCAGCTTTGCTTTTATTTTCTCAATGCTTCATTGTGGGAATTTAGCTTTAATTCTTGCATTTCACTTAAATGTAATTAAAGTAAAAATTTGTTGTTAGAAAGGCTGAACTCCAACAAAATGCCCTCTTCAATAGATGTTAATTTATAATCGTGTCCACAATACTCAGTGCAACCAAAGGAGGACAGAACCCTTTTGAACCAGTTCTTCTATAGGTCATCACAACATGAAAATAAATGACACTTAAGTTTTAAGTCCTTTTGCACAAACTGCCCAAATTCTCTTTAGTTCTTTCGCGAACGATTTATCATCATCAGAACCGCTTAATCCTAGTACTGGGGTCAACACCGGGCAAAGGCGGGGTACACTACGAACGATTTGATAAAACATTGCAGGTCCACCACACACAAACACCCAGGGCCAATATGACACAGCCAACAAGCCTAACGTGCATGTCTTTGGACTGTGGGAGGAAACCGGAGTACCCAGAGAAAACCCACACAAGCATATGCAAACTCCACACAGAAACGCCCGAGCTTGGAACTCAAACCCAGGACCTTATTGCTGTGAGGCGGACATGGTAATCACTACGCCACCCAAGTAAAATGACTTTAAGCATTCAGTTTTGATCTCAGTGTGCTTATAAAGGACTGCATGCAGGTGATGGGTGTGTACATGCACTTCCAGTCTTTTTTTTTAGTTTTGCATGCTCTTGGACCCGGGCCTGTCCCCAAACTCTCAACCTTAACTCTTTTAGATGCACTTAAAGCATGAATGGTGTGGTATTCGATAGTATTTCATACTTGATTCTTTGATTTCTGAGGCCCGAATAACAAACGCCCCATTTCATTGATCTGCCTTTGTCACAGATGAGCTCATTACTCCCTAAAACCAGGTGTCATCGGTTAAAAACACACCAGGCTTCCTCTGCGAGCTGTAAATATTGGAACTGTGTATATACTGTAAAATTATAAAACCCAAGACGGATGATATGCTAGTAGTTTCATCCATAAACAACGCCTGCTACAAAACAAAAAGAGACAGTGTCGTCCTGTTCAGCCAGATACACATTACTGGTGTCGACTGGGGCCTTGCAGTCTCCCATAAAAACACACACAAAGGCGGATTGGTTTGCTCTGTATCCTTTAAACAAATCTTCAAATATGTTTGAATAAAACAGGAAAAAAATCTATTTTTGTCGAAATTGTAAATGTTAGCCTGCGAAATAAATAAATTTATTAAAAAACAACAACAACACAAGACCACGCACGCGCAGCTAGTTGATTAGCAAGCTAGCAAACAAGAAGCTAGCGACGCCATTAACTAAAGAAGACGCTGAAGTGTAAATTATATTTAAAAATATCATATTATTCACACGGTTTAACCTCCTACATATTAATTTACTGGGAAATTGTATACTTCAGATAATAAGCAAAATAACCTAACGGCACAGAGACTATATTAAAACGATAATTAGCTACTTGATAGTGAGCTAGCTCACGCCTTGGTTTATGCACAGCTAGCTTCATTAGCATTCGCGGTTATCTTTAACTTAACGTAAACTTTCAGCAATTTTACCTGTTTCAGTCTTGCAATAAGAACATTTTTCACTCCTGTAATGTCGAGATTCCTCCGCTTGAGTTCGGTTTTCAAATCAACAACACGCAAATCCGTTATCTTCTTACTCTCTGCTGAAATGGCACCGGACGCCATTTTAGTTCTGCACCCTGTACGGCGGCGAGTCGTCCTGAAGACGTCAGAGCTGCAGGTTAACTCAGGGGTCGGTGACGTCAAACAGAGGGGATGGAATCTGTGATGTCACAGAGAAAGGTCGAGACCTGCAAAAAAGAAACTGCAAGCAGCAATCTCGGGGTCCAAGCAGACAGACATGTGGTGAGGAAGAGGAGTGATGAAGATGAGTGATATTCATAAACAACAAATACTCAGATTGTTTTTATCCCCCAGTCCTGTCACTTTCAAAAATATTAGGAGGTACTTGTCTGGCATTTGGTTTAGCTGGTTCACCCAGGCAGCATGTCAGCACTGTCACCTCCCAGTAAGAAGGTTTGACCCTTTTGCCACCAAGTGGGTCCTTTCTGTACAGATTTTCTCTGGGTATTCTGGTTTCTTCTCTAAAACATGGATGAATGCCCCAGTGCACACTTTATTTTTAACCTCTTGAGGCCCTACTGTCCTCATATGAGGACATCAACCTTTTTCTCAACTAGACTATGTGTGTTTCCTTGTAAGTTCCTTATATAAAGGCAACTGGGTTTTATCCTTTACCAAACTTCTTCCTGTTTAAAGATGTTGAAACTTTCACATATATTCTAAAAAATAAACAAGAAATATTTCAGACAGTGTGGGAGTGTTACATTCAGTATATTAAGAATAATGATTTATCTTATTTACTGCAGGAAACAGCATAATTCCCTGTACAGGACCACAATCATATGCTATAATCTGTGAAGATTCTTCTGTAAAACCTGGGTGGTCTCTCATGGACCCAAGTGCCTTTACTAAATGTACCTAGTCTTTGTATATTGTTGTAATCATGCGTGTCAGTGTGTTTTTCTTTTTGTATTTCTATAAAACCTTCAATAAACATATCGTTGGAAAAAAAAAAGAGGCTCCTCTGTCCTCCGCTCGTTACCTGTATTAATGCCACCTGTTTGAACTCGTTATCAGTATAAAAGACACCTGTCCACAACCTCAAACAGTCAGACCCCAAACTCCACTATGGCCAAGACCAAAGAGCTGTCAAAGACACCAGAAACAAAATTGTAGACCTGCACCAGGCTGGGAAGACTGAATCTGCAATAGGTTAGCAGCTTGGTGTGAAGAAATCAACTGTGGGAGTAATAGTATTAGAAAATGGAAGACATACAAGACCACTGATAATCTCCCTCGATCTGGGGCTCCATGCACGATCTCACCCCGTGGGGTCAAAATGATCACGAGAACGGTGAGCAAAAATCCCAGAACCACGTGGGGGGACCTAGAGAATGACCTGCAGAGAGCTGGGACCAAAGTAACAAAAGTCTGAAGTTTGCTAGAGAGCATTTGGATAATCTCGAAGAGTATTGGGAGAATGTCATATGGTCAGATGAAACCAAAATAGAACCTTTTGGTAAAAACTCAACTTGTCATGTTTGGAGGAGAAAGAATGCTGAGTTGCATCCAAAGAACACCATACCTACTGTGAAGCATGGGG
>JBCNYH010000014.1:12217475-12233650 GCA_039654325.1 Tandanus tandanus
TATATATATAATTCTTTTTCCAAATAAACCATAAAACAATGTTTTGCTTTCATCACAAATCACACTACAGTGTCAGTCTGGTCTAATTGTATCCCTTTTAACCCAAGAAAAAGAGGCCAGCGAGATGTGTGGCAGCTCCATTATAGCAAATCCAGACAGTGTTATTTCTCATCCAAAGAGTTCATGCCGTAAACAGAAGAGAGTCGAGTCTTTCCTTTTTCTAAATTCCTCCACTGTGAATCTTTCTCCTGTCCTCCCCAGAACAGAGATAAAAAAGGGTTCCCTAAGGTCTGGTTCTCACCTGGTAGAAGATGTGAAAGCTTCTTTCTCCAGGGTTCCTTGTGACCACGCGAGATTTTTCCAACAGGAAGTTGGAAATTTTCCCGCCATCTGGTTCACCGCCGGAGCTGAATTGAATCTCAAAGTATTTGCCCTGCCAGAAGAAACGTGCAGTGTTAAACAGTCTTTAAACACACACACACACACACACACACACACACACACACACACACACACACACACACACACACACACACACCTGCAGCCCATTGTCTTGTATACTTAAACCTACAGAAAATAAGCTGAGGCAGAGCAAAAGTGTGATGAGATTCCCAGCAGCACTGAGGCTCCTGAACTCGCTGAAACACTATACATCCTCTCACCCCTTCCTCAACATGACTGCTCCACGTCTAATCTAAACATGTCACATCTAATTCATTCCCCTTTACTAAAAAAAACTAAACCAAACCTAGGAGAACTAAATGCCTTAAAACTAAACGTTGAGCTTCAGAAGTGGCAAAATAATAATAATTTTTTTTATAAATAATATTTTGGATTAAAGCTTGAGCTTGAAACACAGTTTAAAGCTAGAGAGTCCTGGATGGATCTTACAGGCTTTGACTCAAGCTATTGCTCACTGCTTCTTTTCCAATACAAACAAGTCTCAAACAGCCAACACATACCTCTTCCCAATAACGAATAGGAGAATATAAATGGAGTGATTCATGTCTACTGAGATCACAATAGCTAGATGTATTTCTCCACAATAACCTGAAGAATACTTATGCTCATTATCAGCCTGGCTTCTGAATGCCCAACCTCGATCCACCCTATCGTCTTTCTCTTCTCTGTTTCTAGCCGTTGACTTCACCTGGCCCTGTTTTACACTCTTAATTCAGCCAGAAAGACACAGGAGAAGGTAATACTCGGACTCCCTAGCTCTGGGCATTTTTCTCCTTCTTTCTATTTTAACTGGAAGTTCCTTCTGTTTTCTTTGGTCCCCATAAAGCTCTGGAATCCTTTCAGCTTAGATTCAGTAAACCACACAACTCTCTTTTATCCATAAATCCATGGCAGAAGGTAGTGCGCTTACAAATCGGCTCGAGTTGTTGTTCCTCAACGTCTTGGCATTTCCAAAGGCTTCCAGAAGCGGGTTGGACTGCAGAATGATGTCTTTGACATGCTGTGGATAAAGAGAGTAGCAGTGATGATGATAATAATCCTGATGAGGTCATTTGCACAACTATATGTCTGCCACACAGCCTGCATGACATGGGCCAATAACACACACACACACACACACACACACACACACACACACACACACACACACACACACACACACACACAGAGCAAGTTGTTTCCCCTGGATTGCATTATCAGCAAACCGTCTGCAGATCAGGAGCACATGCATTTTAAATCAGTGAGCTGATCAAAAAATGCATCTTTTATTATACACAGACAGACATTCCATGGTAGCATTTCTGGGAGCCTGTAAACTAAACTGATGTCACCTGTGAATAAATCTTGACTGAAATTCAGAAAGCAGTTTAGCAGGACAGGCAAGCAGAATATCCAGCAGGTCAAAGGTCATTTGAATCATTACAGCAGTGTTTTGTATGCGTTCGTATAAGGCCAGATGCACAAATAATTTGAATCGGATAGAGACCTCAGGCAATGTTAAAAAAAAAAAAAAGATGAATTTGTTTTAAGGCAATTACATTCGATTTATTAGAATATGTTTTTTCTTTACGGTTATGAGTAAAATATTACTATAATCTATTAACTGTAAATCAGAGAGAAAGGGAGAATGGAGAGGATGGAAAACAGAGAGAAAGGGAGAGACTGACATTATAATGGACAGGGTGTAGTATATCATTGAGAGTCAAATAACAAGACAGAAAAGGGAGGAAGCCATGCAACCAGGACACAATGTGTCATATGAGGGAATGCACAAAGCCATGAGCACAATGAGCAGGAAGAAATAAAGCATGTTAGACTGTTTGTTCAAGGACATTACAAACATTTTAATGGTGAGCTAAATATCATATCAACAAAAATATCAGAAAATCCAGTAACCAATTTATTTCCATTTGTAGTCAGTGGAAAAGGCCCCACACACACACACACACACACACACACACACACACACACACACACGCACACACAAACAAAATACATAATACATCACATTCTCAACAAAACAAATCAGATTAACAAAACCTGCAGTAGTGTCCTCACTAAATATCACAGAGTGGCATGAGCCCGAGCACTGCTAAATGCTTTTACAAGCTTTTTATGACTGCATGGGTTTAAGGAAATAAATTTGGTCAGGTGCAGAGGGTGTCTGCACTTTGAAACGAACACACACTATAATCAGTTTGTAAACAGCTGCATAATAAAAATAATACATTTTTTATAATTAAATAATAAATAAGTTTAGAGTTTTCTGTTTATTAAAATCATGAATTATTAATTTTTATTAATAAATTAATAATTCATAATTTTAATAAACAGAAAACTCTCAACTTTCTGTCTCGTGGTAAATGTAAGTACACCCTTACATTTATGACATCTTAAACTACATAAAATTAGAATCAGGTGTTCCAGATTGGGCACGATTGATCAGAACTTCCTGATGTCTAGGATTTTTTCTCTTTGCTATTGTAGTGTGTGCTGTCATCATGCCAAGGTCTAAAGCACTCTTTAAAGACTTCTGAAAAAGGCTGTGGATGCTATGTGCCTGATAAGGGATTAGAAAGATCTCTTAATTATTTGTTATAAATCATTTCACTGCATGGAAAATCACCTAAAAGCAGGGTAGATTTCACACGAATGCCAATTTGTACCGGGCTGGCACCCCAGCAAATTCAACCAAAAAGACCAAAAAGAACAAGATTAGCTTGCTACTCAACATCCAGGCAAAGACCAGGCATTTTGCAATAAAGTGCTCTGGACAGATGAATCAAAGACAGAGTTGCTTGGCCACATTCACAGTATACATGCAAACAAGAAAGAAACCTCATACCAGCTGGGAAACATGGCGGTGGAAATGTTATGGTTAATGTTATGTGGTTGTTTGCTGCCTCAGAGGCTGGGCACCTTGTCGTCAGATTCAATTAGGAATTCCGCATCACATCAAAGACTGCTTGAAGGTAATGTGAGTTCATTTGTCTGAAAGTTGAACTGGAGGGGAATCTTGCAACAGGATAATCATCCTAAGCACACTAACAAATTCAACAAGGAATGGTTTAAAAAGAAGAAATGGAGTTATGGAATAGTCAAATCAAAGCCCAGATTTGAACCCCGGTGAAATGTGTGTATGGGTGGGTGGGGAGTACATTTAAGAAAAGCCTCAAACATTTTGCAAATGCAGGAAGAGTGGCCAAAAATTTCAGTAAGCCAATGTCACTGGGTAAGTCTGTTAGGCTTTTTACACCCGAGCCTACTGGCTCATCAGGCCGGTGCTTATCCCCGGTTTCTGTAGCATGAAGCGACTTGGAGTTCAACTTCTACCGGATTGGATGCTAATCCAATAGGTTACCTTCCAAGTATTTTTACTGGTACCCATCTATACTGCTGGGTGGACAAAGGCACACTTGTGGTTAAGACCTTGCCCAGGGGACTTAGTACAGTGAAAGGTCTAACAATGTCACTGACAATTATACAAAACACCTAGAAGTTATTTCTACTAAAGGGTGAAATAGTTTCTGGTGCAAAAGGTGTACTTACTTTCTGAACAGAAGAATATTACATCTATTGATTTTTTTTTGTGTGAAAATTATTGTTTTTTAACTTGTATACTTGTTGTTTTGTTTATCTGAACAAGAAAACGTCACCCACTTTAAAACACTGTATAACACCTTTATCCAGAGGCACTGTATTAAAGTGGGTGACGTTTTCTTGTTCAGATAACTTGAAAAGAAAAAAAAGATCTAATATTTTCATGCAGTGTATTTTTGTTATAATATTTCTTTTTTAATATCTAGGTTTTGTCGTCCTCTTCCATTAAAAACATTTCCAACCTTGATCTGATTTTGCAGGTCACTGTCAGTATAAACACACATGTGGGACTCACCTGTACTCTGGGTCCTCCTCCTGACACTCTTGAGATGTAGCTCATAATATATTTGGCTGCGACTGTCTTCCCAGCACCACTCTCACCACTATGACACACAGAAAGCGCAGTTAAAATTGCAGCCTACACATAACAGGCACTCAGAGTGCAGCATCATCAGAAAACTCAAAAAGCTAAGTACGTTCTCAGCAGCCATAAGCAGAACTGACCGCTGGTCCACAAATAAACACTTAACTATTTTCATTGCAATGGATGCACTATTTTAGGGAGACATGCACAAGAGCAGGGAGCACACTGTGCTATGTTAGAATGAGGTCAGTGAACTCAGAACAAACTCTGACCCTACAATTTACTTTTTTCAATGTTTACGGATGTGCTGTGAGAAGAACTGTGGCATTACAGCTCCAGGATCCTGGTTGTTGGTTGAAGCTCACATTCTCACCAGGTCCATCTTACCTTCATTGTGTCAAAAGATTGTACACATTGCATACCTGACAGCTTCATGATAGCTAGCTAATTTTTTTTTTCTCGCTTTCGCCATTATATTAGGAGTTCATTATTTCCCTCTTTGTCTCCTCACTTGATGATGTGCACTTGACTGTTTTTCTCTCCACTTTGAGTAAACACAAATCATTTTTAATTAATCATTTAAATGCACCATGAGATGTGTGTTATTGTATGTAGACTGTAGTTAATCCCTGTGCTGATGCATCCATGATTTCAGTTACTGTACGAGGCTGAAAACCTGTGATGTCATTGTAAGAATAATCACAAAGCTTCCCGAAATAAAAGAACCACTACTATAACGTGACGTCCTGTGCGTGTTCCCCATTCTCTTCCTTCCATATCACATACAATGGCCTGGTTTTATAAATGCATCATTGCAAACTCAAGATAATCCTAATAAAGCCTGTTTCATTTATATTGGATTTGACCCTTGCTTTGAGGTTGGCACAACCTCTCACAATCAGAAGATCAGAATCAAGTGTGATTTTATGGATTTCATTAGTAATCCTGTTTGTAATACTTGCACTTCAGCCGATGCAGCTGTGAAGACGTTCAGAGGAAACCCTCAAAGACCTGTGACTTTACAGTTCCGTAACTCTATACACCTATTCTTTTCAGACAAGTTTCTTCCTTAGAAGACTTCGACTGTATCTTGGAGTGAGGGCTTTCACGCACACTACTTTTCACATACCACATATGCACACAATCTCAACTTGTGTGTGTTAATATACAGCCACTATCTTTATTAGGAGCACCTGCTTTTTTATGCAAACAAAATGGTGAGGAAAAACAAACAATTAAGTGTGCGTCAGTTCGGCAGGTGAAAACGGGCTACAAAGGCAGGACAAAACATCAGCCTTACATTCAAGAACAATAACGTTTGCGAGTATTCGTGAACTTAATGAGACTTTGCCCTATTGAACACGTAGTCCGCCATGAATGTTTCAGCCATTTGTGGACATTCTTATGATATAGCTCACAGCGAACAATAAAAACAGTTCAACTAAAACATAACTCTAAACTCTGATTGGTTGGTTAAAATAATGTATGTAAACAGATCATACCGATTTGGTCTTGCAATTCATTTTACTGAAGGGATCATTGGCAAAATGTTCATACACACACACAAACACACACAAAAGTGGCGGCACGGGGGCGCAGTGGTTACCATGTCCGCCTCAGAGCAAGAAGGCCTGGGTTCGATTCCTGGTCTCAGGCGTTTGTGTGTGGAGTTTGCATTTTCTCCCCGTGCTTTCGTGGGTTTCCTGCAGGTAATCCGGTTTCGTCCATCAGTCCAAAAACATACACAGTAAGTTAATTGGCTGTTTCAAATCACCCCTAGGTGTGAGTGTGAATGAATGTGTGTGTGGGTTGGCCCTGCGATGGCTTGACAAGCTGTCCAGGGTGTACCACACCCTCGCCCAGAGTCGGCTAAGATGGGTGCCAGCCTCCCTGCGACGCTTACTAGGATAAAGCGTCTTAGAAAATGAATAAATGAATGAACACAAAGGTTTTTGGACACTTGACCATAACACTTATATGTGTTTCTGTGGCTGTGGGGATTTGTGATTGATCCACAAGAGCATTCTTAAGGTGAGGCACTGACTTCAGGCGGGGACACCTGAGGCAGCTGGCATTCTAGTTCAACCCAAATGTGATTAGTGTGGTTGAGGTCAGTGCTCTGTGTAAGAGACTCATGTTCTCCCACTCCAATCTTGGCAAGGCATGTCATCATGGAGCACACTTGTGTGTGCCGGGGGACGGTCATGCTAGAACAAGTTTGAGCCTTTTAGTTCTAGTGAAGGGAAATTGTAACCCAACAGCGGAAGATGACATTCTGCACAATCATGTGCTTTTAAATTTGTGGCACCAACTTTGTGAGGAAGCTACATATGGGTCTGAAGGGCAAGAGTCCTTAAACATTTGTCCATATAGTGTACATGTAGTACTCACGCAACAAACAGGGATTACTTTTAGTGAACACTTTACACAAGATGGCGATAAACACATTTCTGCCCGCCATTTTGAAAATGATACTCGCATATAAACAGTCTGTTCACTATAATGTATTTCTCACAAACAACTACTTGTAAAAAACGCTCACGTTAGAGAACGCAAGGCAGGTTCCACCCTGTCAGTCAAGAACAAGAATCCGAGGCTATCGCAAGCACAGATTCACTGTAACGAACGGCTGAAGCTTGGAGAAACATCGCCCGATTGGCTAACTGGATAACTCTACAATTGTGCAGATGTTACTAATAAATCAGATGTATATGTTCCAAACAGGCCTCAATATACGCCACCACAACAGAGTAATGTAGGCTTTGAGCTATGAAGGAAATGAGTAATGCAGATTATGGTACTTTTTTAGCCGTTTCTCATTCCACACCAAGGGCTGGAGCTTCAATCTGGGTGCTATTTTTGATCCTGTTCTGTGGGAGTTCCCCATTGTATATTGTAATTACACATCTAAAGCCATGGATTTATTGGCCAAATATGGACACGGAGCAAAAGAGGAACACCAGGGAACGAGAACTTCCTGTCAACCTCGTCAACTTCATTCAGCACACTGTTACAAAACTCATTAGCTCTTAGCCAAAACAGACACAGTACCACCCAGAACAATGCTAGAGTTTGTACTTTTTTTAATCTGAACTGTGAATCCACTCTTGCCTTCCACATCACGGGTCGATATTGAGGTGATGAGGTGCCACTGACTCCTTGGGAATCACCTTAATTATTTCCATATCCTTACCTCTGTTCAAGTGAGGGATAATTTCCTCTGTAAATGGCTTCTTCCACTTGAAAAACACGAAAAACAAGCGGATCCCCAGCTTCCGTCACCATTGTGATGGTGAGACAATGGGAGTCTATGCTATAGTTAGGTCACATCATTATGCACAAACCACAACAAAACAGCAAGAGGAAGAACCTGAGACCCGACAAAAATGCAAAGCAACTGTTGCATATATCTCCTGTGAGAACTGTGCTCATGTTAGAGGAGAGTAAATATGCCAATAGCCTGGGGGGTTAGGGTTTCTGTGTGGCGTTTGCGTGTTTCCTCTGGGTTCTCCAGTTTCCTCTCACAGTCCAAAGACATGCACATTAGACTAATTGGCTGTTCCAAATTGCCCCCAAGTGTGAGCGCGAGTGTGAATAGTTGTGTGACTGATGAGTGAGTGAAGTAACTGCACTGTTTTTACTGTCTATGAGCCTAATATGATAGTATAGGAATCTCGCTAGCTTTCTAAAGGCACAAAAATGAGAAAAGTTGAGACAGGTCACCTGGATCGCCAAAAACAACACAACACTCACAATTCTTTGCTAACCATAACTATATAACTATAAAGTTAATGAAATCCTTTTCTGAAAAAAAAGTACAAAAAAATAAATTTTTGTATTATGGTGAATATGTAAACACAGTCCCCCAGTGCAGCTAACTGGGTTATCAAAGGCCGGCCCTGTGTCTCACCGTCTGTGGTGAGAGGCATGTAAAAGAACCATTGATGATTTTTGTCAAGAGTAGGCTGCATAGCCGTCAGCGTGTTTCTGCCCTGCAATGGCCTGGCGATCTGTCCAGGGTGTACTCTGCCCTCGTCCAGAGTCGGCTGAGATGGGCGCCAGCCTCCCCGCGACACTAATTAGGATTAAGCGGTTCAGAAAATAAATGAATGGATGAATGTAAACACAGAGAAGTGCATGAGAAGTTTTTTAAAAAGCTATTAAAACTGTTTGCTTTACAGCTAACATGGATGCTAAGCAATCCAGGAAGCTTGGTCAAATCACATTCGGTTTATAATGTCAATATTTTGTGTGTGTGTGTGTGTGTGTGTGTGTGTGTGTGTGTGTGTGTGTGTGTGTGTGTATGCTTGGGGTGGCTGGGGGTTATAATCAGGATAGTTCCTTAATGTTAATGACTGTTAATCAAGAAATCCCTTGAAATGTGAAACCCTAATGGAGTTGCACAGCATCACAAATACTGCATAATAAAATGAAAATGAAGTCTGAAAAACAGATGAACTGTTATGTGCTGGGAGTTTACAGTAAGTGAAACAGCTCATTTCCTGATGAAGATCTATAATAACAACAGCAACAGAACGGGGGAAAGTGCTGTGCTGCCCACATATTGCCTGAGCTGCAGTTTTAGGCAGGGGCTTTGTTTGCTAATCTTGCCAATCACAATCCCACTTCCAGTTTATTTTATGGTCAAGCTGTGCTGGTAACAGCCTGCTGGACAAACAAATGTGAGGAAAATGCTGAAGTGTGAGCCATTCGCCATAATGTAAGCAATATAGTCACAACCCAGGCTGCCCAACAGACCACCAGTACACCACAAACCAGAAAATGGTTTTCATCTATTCTCATTCACACTCTCACTCTCTCTCTCTCTCTCTCTCTCTCTCTCAAAAGGTGCAATGGCGTGTCGTAAAGTAACTAAAAAGAGCAATTAAAAAACACTATTGATTTTGGGAAAACAGAAAAAAAAATTCTTGCCACTGTGTCACAGCAGATAGCATAAACAGGTTTACTTCGAGATTAATTATAAAATGAATGATTTTACAGATATGTACTTTTGCACATCACTAATATACACATGTGTTTTTTTTAAAACAGCCTTAATTCAGCGTGCAAAATTTTCCAGGTGAACTTGCTGTGCTGAGGAAGCAGGAAGCATGAAAATGAATAGCTGTTGCCCTTTGTTCTCTACCTACACCCTGAAGAAAATATGCAAATATACAACAAAAGTAACTTCAGATGATCTGATGATACTCAATCTTCTATATAATTTACATAACACTGACTTGCTGAAGATTTTAATAACTAGAACGAGTGACTGAACATAGAAAGTGGTGTAAACACACACACATACACACACACACACACACACACACACACACACACACACACACACACACACACACATACATATATACATAAACACACGTGCACACATGCATACAAACACACACTCCTTTCCGCTGGTCTCGAAGGGGCCAGCCAGCATCCAAATCACCTGTTAAAGTGTTTGAGCTGGTCGGGTTTGCTTTCCTCCATTAAGTGTAGGTCCGTAATTGTGCAGTGACATTCATCGAAGTAAAAAAAACCTGCCACGTGTGCCTTATTGTTATAGCAACACACTCATCATGGTCACTGCCTTAACCAACAAAGACAACTCCCATGAGGCTGAGAAAGGTGAGTCAGACTATTTGTTTACCTACCTGATAATGACACACTGGCATTCACGGTCAATCATCATGTTTCTGTACATATTGTCTGCCAGTGCGTAGATATGAGGAGGGTTTTCATATTGAGCCTAAATAATAAAAAAAATAAAAATAAATTTAAGCAGTTAAAAAGTGTAATAAATATTTTTTGTTCAACAAAACTTCAAAACTACAAAGTTAACAGTAAGTGCTGGCAGGCCACAAAGCCGATCCAGCTGTCAGTGCTCAGGCTACGAAAAACACTTGACGCAAACATGTTGCCGTACAGAGATGCTGCCAGGTGACTTCCTTATAAGACAGGTCTGAGCTACATTCCTTTAAGAAAAGAATGCTGTGGTTCCAAGTATCTGAACCACGCCTTATGCATCAAGGAAAAAAAACAACAACAATGCTCTGTGGTAAGAAAAATTATTACTAAAACAACTATTAGTGCTCTAAACATGTGGGTTTTGTATTTTACATTTGGGAACCACAGGTTTCACATTTTAATCAACTAATTTTTGAAGCCTTTCTTTTTCAGTTCCAATATAACACTTACTGCTCCTTGGTACATCTCCACCTCCTTGTCCCCAAAGTAGGGCATTTGTTTAAAAGGGTTAACAGATATAAGCACAGGTCCAATGTATGTCTGTGTACATAGGTCAAGGTTTAAAAGAAATCTGAGAGAGCACTTATTATACATTGGATTACAGTGTAGCTCCACCATCGTTAAATAATAATAAGCTTAGATTCATTTAAATATCAATGAATATCACAATCATTACATCATTCCTAATTTTAAGCACCCAATATAAGTAGGTTTGATGCAATTGCTGAGTAAGCACAAATCACGTCCTGATTCGATTTTTAACTCACCAACCATACTGCATTTCTGTCCAGTTTTATACATTACAATCTGTAAGGTAAAAGGATAATACAGTGAGCCAGTTATCATTGTGAAATAAAGCCCGAAAGGTTATTACTGGAGCCTGATGTGAAGCAGGACCCTGATTTCTCAGTAATGACTCGCTCACTGTACAGTATCCTGCTTAGTAAATACCTATTTATTATGGAAATAATAATTTAACATAAAATATCCATTTACAAATAATTTTATCGATTTAAAAAGGATTTTCTAGCCTCTGCTAATGGCATCACAATGGTCAGTTCTACATAGCAACAATTTGTTGTACATAAATAACAGAGAGAGAATGCTGTGGTTGACCAATCAGAATCAAGAACTTAACAAAGCCTTGTAAAGCAATATTAAAAGTTAAGGATGTAAATCTGTGTGAGATACCGAATGATTCAGTGTGCTTTGAAAAAAAAAAAAAAAGATCATTTAGACATATTGATTGACCTGTGCTAAAGTGTTAGCTATATGCTTTTCCTTTTCTTTTTAGGACAGTTTTCCTTCTAGCTCTGAAATATTTCTACATTTAAATAAGTTAGACTAAAATTAAATTACTGTGAAAGCTGAGTTGTCAAATGCAGAGCTAATCTTTCCGAACTAGAAGGTAAAATTGGAATGTGCTAAAAATGAAAAGTGATCTAAAAATGGATGACGATGAGAGCAGTGAGCATTTGTCATGTGGTAGCAGAGGAACATCTTCCTGATAGGTCAGGGGTTTGTAAGGGCAGTACAGCCTCCTTTGACTAGAGCCACTTGGCGGCTGCTGCTCAGTGCAAATAAAGGAAGCATTGAGCTTGACTCAGACTGACCTCAGTCCCATATGCCGCTGACTACAGCACTGCATCACTATTACTATTTTCTGACCACAATTGCAGCACTTATTTTGCACCCAAATCAGCTAAGAACCCTTAATCCTAATAAGGCCAGAGAAGTTTATGAGATTTTATTCAGCATTTCAGCAAGGGGTAAAGACGGTGAAGCTCCGTTATTATGAAAGACTTGAATGTTACCACATACCCTGACTAAATACATACACACTACACAGCACACATTTAATCAGGATTGGTCAGCTTAAGCCCCTTTCACAAACAACCTAGGATTTTTATGTCGTATGAATTTAGCGGGGTGACGACAGAAGGGACTAATAAGGGTTTAGGTAAGGTGGATGTGAAAGCTGCGTAGTTGTGTTCATATAAAATATGCATTGTATATCTGTCATGAGAAAAATAGGTGAAGTCTGTCGGTCAACTTGTACGATGAAAAATCCCCAAGATCACCCCTATTGCACCTAGGTGTGAGAGTGAGTGTGAATGGTTGTTGGCCCTGCAGTGGCCTAGTGAGCTGTTCAGGGTGTACCCCTGACTCGGCTGAGACGGGCACCAGCCTCCACGTGACCCTAATTATGATTAAGCAGCTTAGAAAATGAATGAATCATAGGATTAATGTAAAAAAAAAAAACAACAGATGGCCTAAAAGTGTATTTCAAAATCTCCATTGTAACACAGTCATGAGACATTGTAGGGCGTCATACAACAAACCCAGGAAATGGACCTCATGTTAAGAATTTTCTGTCACACAACAGGTGAGTTTCGGACATCAAACTTACAACTATCCTTAAAATTTCCCGAAGTTTCTATCATGGGCCTGCTGTGTGATGTGCAGTATGTCACAGGGGCTTGACCATTAAAGCATGAACTCCAAAGAGGCCTTAACAACAGTCCAAATTGGATTAAAATGTTGTTTGATGTTGTCAAAAAACCAAAAAAGTTTCATGAGACTCTTCACATAGCTTTCTGGGTGTTTCTGACAATCGGCAGGTGTAATAAGTCAATAAACCATTCTGACCTGCAAACAACATTGTAAAAACTTCCTTTTGTAAAAACACCAACAGTCCTACCTAGTATCTGTTTTTGTGGATTACTGGATCAGAATGCCTATGGCTATAAATGTTTGCCTAAGCCTTAGTTCAGCTAGTCTAATCAAGATTTAATCTATGATGTGGTGGAACCAATCCAAGCACGCAACTGAAAAAAGGGCAGAAAATCATTTTTCATACAAATATTATCAACAACTATATAAATAAACGAGCCGAAGATTGATGAGATCTGTACAACATAACACATCAATCAAGAATCCTGTTCAGATAGTACAGGAAGGCACATAACTAGTTTTGCCATCATACTGATCTTAGCCAGTGTGATGTCATATTAATAAAGGATACAAAAATGTAGTCATCCATATATCTCTTCTTGAGGTTTTCCACAATGGCGTCTTCATTGATTTTGCTGAGGAGCACCATGTCGTCCACACCACTCTGCTTGACATTGTGGCTCTGCCAATGGTACCGGTAGTGTCCCCGGCTCCCCTGTAAGAACACACACATAACACATTCGCACATTTTATTTAAAAATTAAATAAAAAACATACTTCATAGCACCTCAGATATTCTGTTTGCATAAATATGACCTTGGTTTTACATTTGAGATAATGCACACATATTCATTTGCATACTAAACAACAGAGTACACGAGAGAACTGCTTTTCATATTACCCATTAAGTATAATGTCTTCAGAGAATATTTTGTGTATTGTTGATAGTAGGAAGTATGAATTGTATTGTTACGATACTGAAAACAGCACAGCACTGCTCTCAATGTGTTAAACTGGTCACATCAGCAATCCCATCTACCCCAATGACTTCACACCCAAAGCCAGGACCTGTATATAACCTTGTTACTGCACAGCTGGATTTGGGGCATTTTCTTCATCAGCAAACCTATTCTAAATCTTACGAAAGCATAGACATTGCTGACACTCTGAGTGTAAAAACCATCCACTCAGTTGAGCGACCGCATCCGATTTACCAACCAGCACTTTTAAACATAATCTGTTTTCTCTCAACACAACAGACAATGCCTTTGGTTTTTTTTTTTTGTTTGGGGGTCGGGGTGTTCCACAAAAAAGTGCAGTGTCAGGCAGAGCTTCCTCATCCACTGCAAATACTGCTTGCGATGCCTGCGTTTCTCAGCTCTCAAGTCCCCCTCTTCCTCTCCCTCTCTCTCTCTATCTCTATCAGTTTCTCTCTTTTGATTTAACACTGTATGCAGTGGGACATTATCCATCATGTACATTTATCACAGGCAATGAGCCAGTGAAGACAGAGGCCACAACGCTGCATGATCAAATTTACTCTTGAGATATTTAGGCCTTAAAAGCGTCAATCAAGAGCTGCACCCACACAGGCCAGGGAACAGGCACAGAAAACATCAGAGTTAATGTCAGACTACCATTTCCTAATTTAGTGGGTTCAGTTTGACGGCTGGGTATGTCTTTTTTTTCCTTTAGCATTCGTCCAGATCTCGGAGATGTTCCGACTGCTTTATAGAAAATGTCTCTTAACTCATATCTTATTAAATTCTTATCTTACGTTAGAGTTTGAAACAACACAATGTAGAGGACACGTGATTCAAAAGCATAACAAAGTAGGAGGAGATTTACCGTTTCTTTACATTCCAAATGAGCTTATGAGCTCTGATCAGGGGAGTGAATTACAGAAAAATAAAGGGATACAAGAACCACTTTATTACACCATTATCAGGACTAAACATTGGGGTGGCAGCTTTATGTTTTCGCCAGCTAAATAGAAACATATCTCCTCTTACATTCACCATGTTGCATACACTACAACAACGTACGTTACTTATTTTCTGGATTCTATTCTTCGCCTGTGTCTTGCATTCTTGCTCTGCAGTAAACATGTGCTAAATCCCAGCTCAAACGGTTTTTCACATGGTAGCCATTAACGTCTTTAAAAGCAGACATCTCATCACAGGATGATACCTCTCACTGCTAAACTAGTAGCAGGTATCATTTCAGAGTGATGTCACCTCATTAGATGGGATCTTATTAGGACCTGGTGGAGGATGAGGATAAACATGAAGGAGGTAGGAAGCCTATAATTAAGCCAAAAGGGAAAAAAAAAAAAAAAATACCTTAAATGCAGGTATGGGAGCATTTCACACCATCCAGATTTTATTCTCAGCCTTCATAAGAGAAACTGGAAAAACAAATCTCAGTCCACCTAACACCACTTCAGTCTGGTCTGCTCCACTCTTTTTTTGATGGGATTTCTTTGTAATCAGGCTTTTCACAAAAGCAGTGGAATGTGAGTTCAGCTGTGCCATAAAAAAATCTCTCTGAGGCACAAATGCTCTTTATGCCCATTCGTATCCCACCACGTGTTCTTGATAGAACTGAAGCCAAACCAGCAGCTCATGCAGCTTCGTATAAGAAATATATCAGCTGCTGCTTTGAAGTCCTAGTATTAAAATAAACGACCATCTCGAAACGACGTATCTCAAGCGGGCTGATCAATGGTGTAGTGGTGTGGCATGTCTGCCTCACAGCAAGAAGTTCTTGGGTTCGAGTCCCGGGCTTGGTGAGGGCGTTTCTGTGTGGAGTTTGCCCGTTCTCCCCGTGCTTGCGTGGGTTTCTCTGGTTACGGTTTCCTCCCACAGTCCAAAAAGCATGAACAGCAGGTTAATTTGCTGTTCCAAACTGCCCGTAGGTGTGAATGTGAGCGTGAATGGTTGTGTGTGTTAGTCCAGCGATGGTCTGGCGAGCTATTCAGGGTGTACCCCAACTTCGCCCGGTGTTGGCTGAGACCCCGCGGCCACAATAGGATAAAGTGGTTAGGCAAATGAGTGAGTGAGTATCTCAAGCAATTCGGAACAAATACAAGTACAAATGTTAGTATTACTTGGAATATATTACAGCTTTTAGCAAAAGCTTAGATTCAATTAACATCAGTTAATACACTGTTTACCTCTATGTTCTGAAGACTTTGAGATCACACTAATCAGACACAGACTGCGCTGGGTGGGGCATGTGGTCCGCTTAACAGATGATCGGCCAGTCAAAGCACTGTTTTATGGGGAACTAGTCGAAGGGTCAAGAAAGATTGCTCGCCTTCTTCATAGATATAAAGACATTATCATGGATATTCTTAAAGGTGGTGACACACTGCCCATATGGACAGACATAGTAATGGAGAGCCTAAAATGGCGTATATGTATCTATAACATCTGTTGATCTACCACATCCCTTTAAGCTCTTTAAGCTCTAAGTTCAGACGCCACTTGTTGCTTCACCACTGTATATCTACCATGCAGATAGATGTATTATGTGTATATAT
>JBCNYH010000014.1:12259491-12271286 GCA_039654325.1 Tandanus tandanus
TATATATATATCGAAATAAATTAATGGCTTAGATGTTTTCCTGATCAGATTCAGCACAGAGTGAAAGACTCATAACCAGGTCAGTGGTAAAGCTAGTAAAGCTAACTCACCATAGTTACAGCTGTTGACAGATAGACACCTTATAGCAGTCCGTTTTGTTGTTGTTTTTTACTTCGCAGAGTATCCTTTGTCCTTTGTCGGTGTCCCTGTCGCAGAAACACAACTCTTGTGTGTGTGTGTGTGTGTGTGTGTGCGCGCGCGCGCGCGTGTGTGGTGAAGCTGAAGGTGTATGAAAGTCGTAAAAGCGCGTCTGAGTTGGTCTCAGAGCTCCATGTCGAGCAGCAGGTTTGTAGTTGCCAAGGCTGCACTGTAACCCAGTGAGCACACAGCCGGTATACAGAGAGAGAGAGAGAGAGAGAGAGAGAGCGAGAGAGAGAGAGAGAGAGCTGCTCTCCACATGACGTGACCAGTCCATAAAGGGGAAAGTGCTGCATTCGACCGGCCAATAGGAGGCGCTGTTGTCCTGTTTTCACACTGACAGTAATGGATAATCCAAGCAAGACACTACACTGCTCAGAGAGGGTCTCAGAGAGGCTGGAGCCTAGTTTTTGTTGTTGTTGTTGTTTACATTAGTAAGCTGCCTTTTTTTTTAGATGATAAGATGTAACTAACTGGGTTATCAAAAGCCTGCTATGTCTCTCACTGTCTATGGTGAGAGGCATGTAAAAGAACCACTGCTGACTTTTGAAAAGAGTAGGCTGCATTGCCGTCAGCGTGTTTCTGCCCTGCGATGGCCTGGCGAGCTGTCCAGGGTGTACTCCGGCCTCGTCCAGAGTCGGCTGAGATGGGCGCCAGCCTCCCCGCGACCCTAATTAGGATTAAGAGGATCAGAAAATGAATGAATGAATGAATGTAGTTGTGCATGTGTATGCGGGTAAAGAAATATAGCCAATGGTATCAGTAGAGTACTGGCTGCTGCTTTAAGAAAGCGTAGAGCATCATCGGGAGCCGACACTAATTGTCCTTTTACCGTCATGGAAAGTCTACATATCTATCCACACACTAACAACAAGACCAACAATGACTGCACTATCATTGAACAGATTACTGTGAAAAGGTTCTTGTCCAGAGTTGCCCCCCTACCCCCCCAAACACACACACAAACACACCACAATCCCTGAGCCTGAAGACAAAGGTTGCTGAACACCCAGTACACCAGTACTCAGGTGATACCTACTCTCAATGTTTACATGACTTCTGCTCACGTCACTGTCATGTAACATCTACACAATAATATTTGCACTAATCCATTGTGCAAAATCTGTACTCTATTGTGTGTTAACTTGCAATGAAACTACTCATATGTAAGCATGGTTCTTCAGACATCATTATATCTACTGTACTTGGTCGGCACCAACTCATTTTCATTCTAACTATATTTTGATTTGATTTTAATATACTGTATTAATTCCCCAGCTTCTGCATTTAACCCATCCAAAGAGAGCACACACCTAAACAGTGAGCACACACACACGCACACGCACACACACACACACACACACACACACACACACACACGCTGTGTCCGTAGAGCAGTTGTAGTTTAGGTTGCTCATGGGCACTTCAGGCGGGAATCGAACCAACAACCTTTTTGTCCCAAACCCACTTCTCTAACCATTAGGCCATGGCTGCCCCAAGTATATATATAATTATATGTTACCTGGGACCCCAGATTATACACGTGTACACAATGTCTTCTACTTTGTATTACATGGTGCATTTTAATTTTATTTTCCTTTCCAATATTCATGGAATCCTGCTATAACTGTATGTTAGCTGAATTGATGCTTAACTAAATTCAGTTGCCTGTGCAAATGATTAAAAAAAATCTTTATGGAAATTCCTTCCATAGTGCTCCAAATGAAACAATAACAAAACCATGGCAGTGAAAGAAACAAAACTAGAAAAATAGCAACAAAGGACTGCGTATACTAAGGCAAGACAAGGCTAGACTAAAATAGAAATCATCAATATGAATAGCACAACTAACCGAAACACTAATACAGCAATATAACCAGAGTAAAAGGGAAAAGAGATGAAGAGTTTATATAGGGGAACTAACAAGGGAGAACACAAAACGCTCACTCACCTCCTTACTCACTCATTCAATTAATCCTATTAGAGTTGCAGGGAGGCTGAAGCTATCTCAGCTGACTCTGGGCAAAGACAGGGTACACCCTGAAAGACTCACCAGACCATCGCAGGATAACACACACACAACCATTCATACTCACACTGACACCTAGAGGCAATTTAGAACAGCCAATTAGCCAAATGTGCATGTCTTTGGATTGTGGGAGGAAACCAGAGTACCCAGAGGAAACCTACACAAGCACGGGGAGAACATGTAAACTCCACAGAGAAATGCCCTTTCTGAGCTGTTACTCAAATCCAGGACCTTCTCGCTGTGAGGTGGACGTGCTAACCACTACACCACTGTGCCACACAAAACAGGCGTGGACGAATTGAGGAACTGAGACAACTTCCATCCATCCATTCATATTGGTTATCCATCAGAGTTATGGAGGAAGTTGGAGCCTAGTTGGAGCAGGGTACACCCTGAATAGACTGCAGGGCTAACACAAACACAAACAACCATTTACACTCACATTCAGACCTATGGGCATTTTAGAGCGGCCAGTTGACATAACGTCATTTATTTGTTGGAAGACACCAGAATACTCGGAGGAAACCCAAGCAAGTTCAAGGAGAACGTGCATGGCTCCATTCGGCCGCTAATTTCAAACCCAGAACCTTCTTGCTGTGAGACAACTCCTTTTTACAGTTTTTCTGTGTGGTCAGAGTGGATAAGATGCCCAAGTATCCAACAGTGGCAGCTTATCAGTGTTGGAGCCAGAAACCTTGGGGTGATAAATTTTAAAATGTGAATGAGGGTGTCCTCTGGTGGTCTTTGTGGGAACTGTCCAATGTTGAATGTGGAATGATTATGGCATCTGTCGATATGAAGCGTGAAACACAGAAGAAGAACATTTTAAAATGCTTTTCTTCTGCTTGTTTTTCTTCTTTAAACATCAACATTAAACATTAAAAATCTAGTTGAAACTCTGCCCAGAAGATTGCAGGTTATCAGCAAAGGAAGACTAAATCTAGGATACGATGTTCTAAAACATGTAAGAGTGTGATGGTGAGGTTTTTCACAAACTTTAAGTTGACATATACTGTATATCTGTACAGATTTGCACAGTTATGCACCTCAGGCTTGGTGTATGTCAGAAAAAAACAAATTTTCCCCTTGATATTCCATCTGCTGGAATATTCTGCGATACCCCCTTGCCTTTAGTGCATAATTATTAATTAGTATATAACACAAGAGCATGTGATATGATTGGTCCACAATCTTGGGATAAAAACCTTATTCCAAGTGGATAATCAAACCATCTGCCTCACAGTTTGCCATGGTCACTTGGAGCAGGTGGCGTCATTATTGTCCTGATATAAAATGGAAGAACAAATCAAATCATTTTAAGCTTTAAGGTTAGCTTTTCAGTATAAGCTCATGTCAGTGAGCTGGGAAGAAGTGATCAGAAATGGTATGAGGCAAGCAGGAGTGCAGTTAGGGCGAGCAATTAATTAAGATTTAAGGGAGTCTCAGCTGCTAGCCACACTTTCTCTCATCCAATGCTGCTTTTGATGGCTTCTTTCCCGCTGACCAACATGAAATGATGCTGAGGACAGGTAGACCTCTTTCTTGAGGCAGGCCAATAAAGTCAAGTTTGGTGGGGAAAATAACACCTAATTCTCAGGGGTAAAATAATAATAATAATAATAATAATAATAATAATAATAATAATAATAATAATAATAATAATAATAAAACCCTACTCTAACTCTCCAGTAGAGAATAACTCTTCTGGGTGGGGTAGCTTTTTGCCTAGCACAAAGTCTACTTGAAAAACACAAAGCTTAACTGACAAAGCCTGTTGTGGTTAAAATAAACTATAAAATCCTTGTTATAGAGTGCTTTTTTTGTGCTAATGTTTCTATGCATTATATGATAAAACCATTCTGTCTCAGGGATTATTTAACATCCACCTCGCCTTCAGTAAATAATTATTAAATAAAATGTGCAGATGACACCCAAAGCCCTCCTACTGTTTTTGTGGGCACTATCTGATATCTGAACATGGCATGAGTCCTGCGCCCTCTCATAGACCCTGATTGAATATTCATTCATTCATTTTCTGAACCGCTTAATCCTAATTAGGGTCGCGGGGAGGCTGGCGCCCATCTCGGCCAACTCTGGGAGAGGGCAGGGTACACCCTGGACAGCTTGTCAGGCCATCGCAGGGCAGAAACACGCTGACAGCTATGCAGCCTACTCTTGATGAAAATCAGCAATGGTTCTTTTACATACCTTTCACCACAGACAGTGAGAGACATGGTGGGCCTTTGATAACCCAGTTAGCTGCACTGGGGGGACAGCAGTGACATCCCGTTGATAGTGGGACTTGAACTCCCGACCTTGGGATCAGTAATCCAGCACCCTACCAGAGCTGATTGAATATGACAGCCTTAAGCATGATGCTTTTTACTGGAGGTACTTGGCACACGGAGGTGTTCATAAATTCTGCTACATATCCCATTAGAAGGAATCTGACTTCAACAGGACCACCACTCCTAATGGGATTTACTAATTAAAGGAACATTGGACCTAATAATTAGATTGATAGGGTCACCAGAATTTAGTCCATCATCCAAAATCATTGGTGTGTAAAGTTTGCTTCTTTGTTTCTTTTGCACTGTATGCTCAGAGGAAAACTCCATGTGATATTTAATAATTTCTAAGAGACTGATGCAACAGCACTTTAGTCTTTCCAGCTCTATAAGATCCTTGTGTAAACTTTACCATCAAAACCATTGCACACATCATCATGTAAATCACTGACTATCAAAACATTTATATATAATTCAAAACTCCGCCAGCCTCCCCGCGACCCTAATTATGATTGAGCGGATGAATGAGTGATTGATATATATATATAATTTTTTTTCCATTCATTTTCTGAACCTATATTTCTAAATAATTTCTATATTTCTAAAACCTAAATTATAATTTCTATATTTTCTTAAATGTAGAAATTAACTAATGATGACGAGCTTAATAATATATAAACTATTTGCTATAAGTGAAATGATTATAATAGCCTATCATTTTTTTAATTTATGTTATTTAGTTCTTGATTGTTCCTTCTTTAAAGAGAGTCGATTCGTAGAGCCGAGTCATAGAGTCGACATATTGAGCCGAATCATAGAGTCGCTCTTCCTGCACTGCCGAGATTCAGTGATGAGGTCCGGGAGAGAAGTCCCACTGCATCCGCGGTACACAGACCTTCAGCCCGGAGGGACGGACGGACTGTACGATCCCTGGAAAAGTGAGTCCCTGGGTTTTCCTTTCATTTCAGCAGCAAGTGCTTTAAACACCGCGGTATTACAAACATGGCAGCTAAAATAGCAGCAAACATCCTGGAAACACAATCAGGTTGATAGGATGGAAAGTCAGATTGATAGAACCAGGAGGAATTTTCACAAAGCTAAGATTAGCTCCTGGATAGATAACATAAGGGATTAAAAAAAAAAATGAAGGCAATTTGTGATGAGGGGTCAAAAATAAAGTTTTGTGCAAGTGTATGACTTTTTCAGCCCTTGGTAGCCAATGTATTGAAGCTTTTCGGTAACATTTTATTTTTTTTGTTGGTTACACTGTGGGGAAAGTATATACCTTCGCCTATTTTTTATCCACAGGATTTTGTTTAAAAAATGTCATCTATAATTATGTTTTTAACTGTATATGCCATTACTTTTGTTTGTGACTAATAGAAAAGTTTCACAATTATTTTTCAATATGACATTTGATTTGCACTAAAAAAATGAAAAACCCATTCTAATTGATATATCCTGTGTCAGTGGGGGGCAATATTAGAATTAAAGAAACCACAAAATAACCATATGACAGTTACAAGGTGATAAAGGCAGTCTCAGACATGAATTAATACACTTGTATAACAGGAAGCAATATGCAAGAAAAGTATACAGATGTTGCATAAAAATATACTATTCTAGAGTATTTTTGCTATTCGCTCCAGGTCATAGTATACTACCTATCGGTGTCATACAATCTCCTAACATATCAGAAAAGGATTATACTTTTGGCATTTCATATTTGTAGTTACACGTTTTAGCAAACCAATAAGGCATTAGTTTGCTTGTGTACATTTAAATAGATAAAAATGAAAAACTAATTATGAGGTAACGCTTGGAACAGCAACATCTATTGGTTCAGCAGTCTAACAAATTAAACTGTGCTGATTTATTTAGAACTAACAAGTCCTTAGCTTTATGCAATTTATCGTTTTTACAATTTTTACTTTTCTTTCTTTTTTGCATGCTTTATATAGTTGGTAAAGCTTGGGACATCCCGTTTTTAAGCAAAAACACCTCTTCGTAGAGGGCTTATGTAAGGAATTTCTAGCTAGACAATTTTCATTATCCATACATCCTTTGGAAATGGGCTATTTATTGAAATTAAATAAAACAAAATATTTAAAAAAATATTTTCCAATATATATTCAGAGGTTAACAAAATTTAAAATACTTAAGTTTTGGCTCCACTTGCATGATTTTTGTCACATATTTGCTATCCGTGAAAATGATGACTATAATAGCTCAAATCGTTACTAATATCAATTCATCTGATCCATAGTGATGCTGCTAAGTAATTTTTGAACTTTTTACTTAAAGTTTCAAAAAAATTAATTTATTATAATTTGTAGTTTCTTCTCATCACAAAAAATGAAATGTGTTCATGTGTCTCATGGTCTGTTCATGTCTGGACACAGGAACCTGAAGGGAGGACCAGAGGACATCACCTGATTCGTTTCCTGCCAGTGAGCAGCATTTCTACCAGAAAGTCCCCTTCCAGGAGCCCATCATCTTCCAGGAGCCTGATCCCTTGCAGGATCGTGTCTTCTATCCTACTCACTTTGATCCCACCCCCTTTGCGGAGTCTGTCACTTCTGATGAAGAGCCCCTCCCACTGTCGAGGCAGTTCTCTCTGAGGAGCCCCTCCTTTGTGCGGAGCGCATCTCCTTGGGGACAGCGCCACTTTTTAGGAGCCCGTCCCCTTCACAGACTTTCCAGCCCTCTTTAATGAGCCCGTCCCCTTCTCAGAACTCTTCCCTTTTAAGTTTCCCATCTTCTTTAGTGAGCCCGTCCCCTTCCAGGATCCAGTCTCCTTTAAGTTTCTTGCCCTCTTTATATGACTTATCTCCTTTGCGTAGCCCATCCCCTCCACAGAGCCCAAGCTCACCCTCTACACGGAGCCCTCCCAGTTCACGGAGTCCGTCCCCTACATGGAGCCCTTCCTCTTTAAGTATTCCGCCTCATTTGTTGAGCATTTCCCCTTTGATTAACTCTCCGCCTTATTGTTTCTCACCCTATTTGCGGTGCCTGGATAATCTGCGGAGCCCTTCCCCTTCACGGAGCCTGTCTCCTTCAATTAGCGCTTCCCCTTTACGGAGCCCGTCCCCTTCGATGAGCCAATCCCCTTCAATTAGTACTTCCCCTTCACGGAGCCCGTCCCCTTTGGTGAGCCAGTCCCCTTCAATTAGCCCTTCACGGAGCCCATCCCCTTTGATGAGCCCGTTCCGTTTGAGGTTTACCTCCTCTTTATTGAGCAAGTCCTCTTTGAGGAGCCCATCCCCTTCTCGGAGCCTGTCACCTTCTCGAAGCCTGTCCCCTTCGCACCATCCATTCCCTTTGTGGACCCCCTCCCCTTTATTGAGCCCACCTCCTTTGAGTTTCCCACCCTCTTTATTGGCCATCCCCCTTCTTGGAGCCCGTCCCTTTTGCAGAGCCTGTCCCCCCATGGAACCCTTCTCCTTCTACGAATCCTGAGACCCCTCTTGAGGTAGAAGGAACTATACATGATGTAGTGGACAGTCAGCCCTATGTTACAGGGTTTATGAGGATCCCTGTACAACATCAGGGTATAAAGAGAAGAAGGAGTGGAGAAGACAATGGTGAAGATGCCCCTGCTGGTAGACAGTAGCCCTTCAGTTCTATTTAAGACAGTACAGAGACTGAGGAAGACTTTATTACAAGGCCCATCCAAATCCTGACTAAACTTCTTTATTTATTTATTTATTTGTTCCTGAACAATAACCTTCCAAACCTCCTGGTTAGTATTTTAGGGGACAACACAGTTTTTATAATTATTGATATCTTAGGTGTGCAGGGCAATCATAGACAAGTGTGTGGATGAGGCCATGCCTGTGTCAACTAAAGCTGCTGATTGGGCTCGCATTTCTGATGGCTTCCTAAAGAAATGAAACTTCCCTCATGCCTTGAGTGCCTTGGATAGCAAGCTTATAGCCTGAAAGTGTCCACCTGGGTCCGGATCCACATATTTCAACTACAAGAAGCACTACTTCATTGTCCCCCATTGCCCTGCTGGCTCTCATTGACGACGACTGCAAGTTCCTCTGGGCTGACATAGGAGGCCGTGGTGCTGCATCTGATGCTCTACTGCAGAACGACTCTGACCTGAAAGCTGTCCAAGAGCCCTAAAGAGACAACCAAGACGGCAAGAAGCGGCGGAATCTCTTGAAGCACTGGGTCAACTCTCCAATCGGCTCGATCTCCTGGCAAGACAACATGATCTGGACATAATTATGCATTAATGATATGAAACTAGGAAGAGTTTTTCAATATAAATACCTTAGTGTCATCATTATTTAACTTGCTGTCAACCTTTATTTATTATGAAGCGCTAAGGGTTTCAGTGACAAACCAATTAAATTCTTTTAAAACTATAACATTTGGAATGAGCGAGCAACAGTTAGTTTGGTTTCCCCATTTTTATTTCCAGCAACTGAAAACTCAACCAACAAACAAAATAAAATCTGTTATTCTGATATTACAGAAGATACTTCTTTGAACTTATGTTACAGGAATTTCACTTTGGCTTCTTATGCAATAAAGTCATCAAGAGATCATGATTTGCAATAAACTTTTATGATAAACAAAAAAATGTGTACAGACTATTCTTCTCTCTAGACTCACTGGAGGTACAAAAATGTAAAACATGATATTATGGAGTCACTTTGATTATAGCTGTACTACCTGGATGTTGGCCCTGTGATGGACTGGCAAGCTGTTTAGGGTGCAGCCCACCTTCACCCAGAGTCGGCTGAGATATGCTCCAGCTAATCACTGTTCTTATTTGCCTCCCAAAAAAAGGTTTGATTAGGGCTGCACGGTGGCGCAGTGATTAGCACTATATGCAAAGTAGGCTTGTGTGAGAGTAATTGTGAATGGTGGTATGTGTGTTGGCCCTGCAGTAGTCTTACGAGCTGTTCAGGGTGTATTCTGCCTTCACCCAGAGCTGGCTGAGATGGGCACCAGCCTCCCCATGACCCTAATTAGGATTAAGCGGCTTAGAAAATTAATGAATGAAAAGTTTGATTATAAGTTGATTGAAAAATGGAAATGGTAGAGTATGATGAAATTTTAATTTATAAAAAAACTATAAATGGCCTCACCCACATAAATGTCATTAAAATAAAATTTTTATTCAGATTTGTGACACTCATTACTGTAAATACTTGAAAACACAGCATACCTGTATACAGACTTCATACATCTAAAGAATAATATAGAATGAATACAGTTCACATTATCTCTATTTAAAGTAAGTGGCCCAGCTTCTAGTGTTGCAATGTGAGTATTAGCTTATTTTCTGTGACTTGATATAATACTAGATGGACACTCATAAAGTGCAAGGTACCTCCCCCAGGCTCAAATGGATTATTATATCTTGGCATATTTATAATGAAATGTCTCCCCCTAGTGGCCATTAGATGAACATTTTACCCCATGTTAAAGATTTTGGATTTTGGGTATTTTTTTCTTAACATGATCCCATGCACAAATCACTCAGAAAATTTAATGAGGTTTTTTTTCCAGGTCCAGGCCTCACCCCTATAACAGGTTTGATAAAAATCAGATCAGCAATTTTTGCCTAATCCTGATAACAGAAAAAAATCTTTTAATAAATTCCTGGATTGGGGCAGTGGTGGCCCGGTGGTAGGGTGCTGGATTATTGATCCCAAGGTCAGGGGTTCAAGCCCCACTATCAACGGGTTGTCCCTGCTGTCCCCCCAGTGCAGCTAACTGGGTTATCAAAGGCCATATCTTTGATGGGTTATCAAAGACCACTGTCTGTGGTGAGAGGCATGTAAAGGAACCATTGCTGAGTTTCGTAAAGAGTAGGCTGCATAGCCGTCAGCGTGTTTCTGCCCTGCAATGGCCTGGCGAGCTGTCCACTTCACCCAGTGTCTCTGCCCTCGCCCAGAGTCGGCTGAGATGGGCACTAGCCTCCCCACGACCCTAATCAATGATTCAAATGTGCTCCGAAATGTTCCAGGTTCTTGCCTCATTCTTCCACCAAGTTTGGTGATAATCGGCTTAGTAGTTTTTACGTAAATTCTGCTAACAGACAAACTAAGAAACAAATAAAATGCTGGTGAATACATAACCTTCCCTGCTAGGCAGCAGAAATAATTACAGCAAGTATGAGCTAGATACACTACATCTGTAAATCAAAGAAAAAGTAAATACTGACTGCTTTGTTACCTTAAAACACAAATCACATTGATTTACAAAATGTACATAATTATACTGCAACTTGTACTTGTTCACCATCTCTAGAGTGACTTGGTAAGCCTATCAAATTACATTTAAAGTCACACTCCAGCAAGGCATCCATTTACCAAATTAATAAATAAAAACTATCCTACAAAAGCACCAACTTACTTAACTGTATTATTCCTGTTAGCACCACACACAACATACACAAAGATTACAGTCCAATTTACAATTCAGGATGAACACTAAACATCCACAGCTTTATTCCCCTCTTTCTGGCTTTCTTTTCAATATTTCTCTCTCTGAGGAAGTCGAGCTCTGGTGGAGTTAGTCCCAGGACTATTTTTGTATAAGTGAGATATGATGTAAAGTTAATTATACTCTGAACGTTTTTCCTGTTTGGGTAGATGTGACACACATGCCTCATGAACAAGAGGCCTTTTTGCACACACACACACACACACACACACACACACACACACACACACACACACACACACACACACACACCGTAATTCACAGGGGGATAGAGAGATCTATGTGTCAGTTCTAACATCCTCCTTTTGAGGCAAAACTTCCTTCAGCATCTTTATAAAGTTTCATTGTGAAAGCTATAATATTTCACAACTTCCACTTCTGCTTTTTTTTGGCCACAGTGAAAGGAGCAGCAATGGCGTTGAAGGGTTTCGCCCTCGTCTTCACTTTTCTTAGTCAATGCCTTGGTAAGTGAATTTCTTTCTTTCTGTTGTGTATTATGGTATTACTGTGTTATAGATACAGGTTTATAGTATTTTGTGAAAGGTTTAATAGTTACTTGAGTTAAGAGAAACAAGTCAAAGACAATTCTCTGGCATTGGAATCATTTTAGGAAATCTTTCTAGTTTCTAGCTTTTGTTTAGCATTGACTGTTGTTCATCATCACCATGTTAGACCAGAACACTTTAATGATGTCTTTTTCCTCTTCTCTAAGGACATACTGAATTCATTTATACGACAAAGGATGAAGTGAAGTTGGTTTGTAACACCAACTACTGGCAAATAAGTGCAGAGTTTGACGACAATCCTGGAGT
>JBCNYH010000014.1:12279404-12290101 GCA_039654325.1 Tandanus tandanus
CATCTAAGCCAGCTCACCACCAGGTGGTGATCGGTTGACAGCTCCGCTCCTCTCTTCACCCGACTGTCCAGAACATGCGGCCGCAAGTCCGATGACACGACTACAAAGTTGATCATTGAACTGCGGCCTCTGACCTAAATCCAGCTGAGCACCTATGGGACAGTGTATCATTATATTCAACACCAAAAGGCTTTTTTTAAGAAGAAAGACTTCACCAAGTAAGTATTTTAAATAATATATGATGACAATATTTATATTCTGTAAAATTTATTTGTTTATTTTATTTATTTGTTTTTCCAGGGTCTCAAGCTACAGAACTGCAAATATAGGCTACTGCATTCATAATTTTCATTCATTCAATTTCAAAGCCGCTTCATCCTATTTAGAGTCGCGGGGAGGTTGGCGTCCATCTCAGTCGACTTGGGGCGATGGCGGGGTATACCCTTAACAGCTCGCCAGGCCATCGCGGGGCCAACACACACTCAACCTTTCAAACTTACACCTAGGGGCGATTTGGAACAGCCAATTAGCCTATTGTGCATATTTTTGGACTGTTTGAGGAAACCGGAGTACCCAGAAGAAACCTACGCAAGCACGGGGAGAACATGCAAACTCCATACGGAAACACCCGAGCCCGGGAGTCGAACCCATGCCTTCTTGCTGTGAGGCAGACGTGCTAACCACTGCGCCACCTTGCTGCCCATTCATATTTTTATATGGTTTAAATGAACATGACCTCCATCAACATATTTGTTTTAATTTCTGTGATATTGTTTTTCTTTCCTTTGCAGAATCCAAAAGAGAAGAAACTGGTTATATGAACTATGAGGCGTGAGAGTAACACAGCACTTACAAGTACAGCACTTAAATGTACAGCATTAATAAATATGAATAAATCTGATTTTGGGGGCTTTGGTTTCACATTTCTTTGACTTGCACATTGCACAAGACATGCACATGGTTGACTTGCTACTCTAAATTGTCCACAGTGTGAATGGTTGTCTCTGTGTTAGCCCTGCAATAGATATGTGGCCTGTTCAGGTGTAACTCGCCTCTCACTTGAAGTCACCTGGGATTGGCTCCAGCTTTCCCTGTGACTCTGATGGATAAGCAACACAGATAATGGATGGATTTTAGGTCAAGTTTAATGGTTCTTCTTTCTTTTTTAAGCAGACTGTAAATCATAAAATCACTTATGTTTTTGATTAAAAAATAACATTTGTCAATAAACAAATTATACATTTATAGCAATATTTACAGCACAAATATTAGACAGTGATTTTTTTATTTTTTAACGTAAGAACATTGTAGTCCACCAGAGGGCGCCATTTACATACATAAAAAAATTTACCATTACTCCATCTTCCATTTCAAATTCTGGACTTTCTCAAAACACTGGATCACATTTAATATTACATTAGTACATTGTTATTGTAATTTAGGCTATACACAACATTTGATTAGAGAAGAATCTGTAAGTGGTGCGTAAGAGTCAGCAGCTGCCACAAAGTGTCATTTATTGTCTGCGAGTTCAAATCCATCTTACAGTTTCAGAGTCAAGAATAGTAGAAATATATTGGTATGTATAGTTGCACATGAGTAAACACACTTATTGAATTTTTCCCCCTCTTTTATTCATATAATAACATACAGGAAGCTACATTTTGCTAATTTATGAGCATGTTCATGGACTGTGATTAGCCACAAATTTGGATGCCAATCAGTCTAGTTTGATGTTCAAAACTCCATATGAATCCAAACAACTCACTCAAGAATTGAGAGCATCCACAAGATACATTCCTCCTTAGGGGGCTGAAGGTTCCACAAATATTCATACAAGTTATTGTATGCAAATAGAAAACTCTCGGGACCACACAGACATCGTTTAGGAAGGAGACACAAATTAACTCCAAGGGATGAACAAACTTTTGTCTTAAAGGTTCAGGTGAACTTCAAGAAACAAAGAAAGTGGTGAAAAAGTTGTAGGAATCAGACAGCAAACATGTACATCCACCATTAAAAAAGCTCTGCACAGCAATGGCCTGAAAGGCTGTTACAAGAGGAAGAAGCCCCTACATAAATCTGGTATAAAAACAGCTAGGCGGAGGTTTGCAGGCTATCACCAAGACAAACACCTTTACAGGAAAAAACTGTTGGAAACATGGGTTGGGGTTTAATTTAAGAAAATTTTATCACAACTGTGAAGTATGAAGGTGGTAGCATCATGTTGTTGAGGTCTTTTGCTGGAAAAAATGAGAAATGAGCTTTTTTTGTTAGCTGGCATTGTGAGGAGGGTGGATTGTCTAGAAATACTGAACCATCCATTAAGCAGTATCGGAACAGCCATAGCAAAACATGACCTGAATCCTATAGAAAATTAGTGGGCTGATCTGAAAAAACATGTCTGAGCTTGGCAGTCCACAGTCCTGACTGAGTTTCATCTGTTTTGTCAGGAGGAATGAGCAAAGTTATAGCAAAAAATTTTGAGAAGCTTGTATAAGGCTACTTCAAGCATTTTATTCAATTTCAAGTCAGCAATCAACTGATAAAAAATCAGCACTGTATAGTAAATGAAAGCTAAAATGTACCCATATCTGAGCTTTTATTTAAAAATCTTATGTAAATAAAGTAGTCGACTAATTGACAAAACACAGGAGATATATCCCTCCCCATGACCCTAATTAGGATTAAGCGGTTCAGAAAATGAATGAATTTTGTAGCACATTTAATATATATGCTCAGTTAAAATATGCTTAAGCAGCCCTCACTCATTTGCTGAACTGCATCATCTTACTAGGGTTGCTGGGAGGCTGATGCCTATTTCAGTTGAGACTGGGCAAAGGCACGGTACACCCTAAACAGTTTGCCAGACCATCGCAGGGTCAACACACACACACACACACACACACACACACACACACACACACACACACACACACAAACACAAAACCATTCATATTCACAGATCCACACCTGTGGCAAAATTTTGAACATCCAAGTAGCTTAATGTGCATGTCTTTGGTCTGTGAGAGGAAACCGGAGTACCCTGAGGAAACCCAAGGAAGTACAGAGAGAACATGAAAACTCCACACAGAAACATCCTTGTCAAGCCCAGGACTTGGAGTCAGGACCTATTTGCTGTGAGGTGGACGTGCTAACCACTATGTCACCATGCCGCTCGAAATTTTAACCATTTAAACTTCATTATAATATCCTAGATTTCTAAAAAAAAAAAAAAAGATGAAAATAGTGGGCAAGATTTCACCACAAGAACACTGCGTCAGCGTTTTTTTTTTAAGTAATATAAATAAATACATACAGTTACAGATAAAATAGAAGGGAATATATTTTAACAAATACAGCAATTCATCTAAAAAAAAAAACATTTTTAATAAATAAAATTTACAAGGGACAGTGGTGGCCCGGTAGTAGGGTGCTGGCTTACTGATCCGAAGGTCAGGGGTTCAAGCCCCACTGTCACCAAGTTGTCACTGCTGTCCCCCCAGTGCAGCTAACTGGGTTATCAAAGGCCAGCCATCTCTCTCACTGTCTGTGGTGGGAGGCATGTAAAAGAACCATTGCTGTCCTTCGTAAAGACTAGGTCATTGGGTTGCCGTCAGCATGTTTCTGCCCTGCGATGGCCAGGGTGTACTTTGCCCTCACCCAGAGTCAGCTGAGATGGGCGCCAGGCTCCCCGCAACAGTAATTAGGATTAAGCACTTCAGAAAATGAGTGAATGAATAAAATTTACAAAAAAGAAAGAAAATCGAGCAAATATTTTAATCAATAAGTGTATAATATATTCGATAATTTCAATAATTTATATAGTTTTAAACTATAATTTCAAAAGTAAAAATTCTAAATAAATACATTAAAACACAAATGTAAAATGCAGAAAATGTTTTAATAAATAAGTGATTTATTAATATTAAAAATTTAAAAGAAAAAAATAATATAATAAAAAAAGACAAATTAGGAGCTTTTTCTTTTCTCTTCTTGTTAGCTCTTTTTTACAGGCTGTCTGGCGCACTGGATTATGGGATATGTAGGACAGTAATGTAAATTTGTAGGGTGCGTTCATAAATCAGTCACATGAAGGTACCTTAAGAGAAAACATTCTAAACCAACGTAGAAACCATACACGTCTCTCGCCGCCTTCTTACATTCTGACACAGACATGTCGGGTTTCGGACACACCCGAAGCCCATTCATTCCCATCATTCGGGGATTGATTTCCGTAACCAGCTCTCACGTGCACGCCTCCGAACTCTCACTATCCAATCCACAGGGAGCTCATTTGCGTAAACCCCGCCTTCCTCTCCAGCGCGGAGCCAGCACGCGCGCGCACTCCCATCTCGCCTCTTTTGTAAACATGGCTGCGACGCTGGCCGTTGAGCTCGAGCGCTCGCAAACATAAACTATTCATTCAGCAGCGACTTGAGAAAGAAGCTAGAGGATGACGAGCCGGACTGGTGTTGCGTTGGACTTTTTCTAAAAGTGGGGAAGGACAAAAAAAGACGAACATGACGACCAGTTTGCGAAACGTTTACCTTAACAACGACTGAGAGGAAAAGTTTTAGCAGTGTGAAGTTTGACAGCCACTTGGTTTGCTATAGAGCTGCTAACTTAGCCTAGCTAGCAAACTCTTCAAACTAGCATGACGTTAAACTGGATACTTAGGAACATTTTGGAGATGTTTAGATGATTAACGAGAGCTTTTGTTTAAATTTCGCGTCAGTTGTATTATAATATTTAAAAAAAAGAGGACTCTCAGTTCAACCAGCTGGTTAATGAAGACAGGTTTGCACAAGGACATCACCACTGAGGATTTTATTTATGTTATTCTGTTCTTGTATAAATGAGTGAATAACTACCCCTTTATCCTGGGAGAGTGGATTTGGTGTAATACCTTTACATAATTATCCCAAAGTAGGAACTGAGCAGGGCAATGCAATGCTGCTGATTCAATCCTTCATAATCCTCATCATCCATCGATAAAGTTTTTCTTGTTGAAAATATATCATCTGCTCTGTTTTGGATATCAACACCTTTGTGTGTCGGAAATATGTTTTCTCCAAAACCTCCGAAGCCGACATTTACATCTTATCTTTCCCCACTTCAGGTGAGAAGGACAATCCAAACTTTATTGAAGCTTTATCTGAAGTTTTTACAGTATTCATTAACAATTATTTAATTTATTGATCAACAAATTGCATGATTGTAAATGGAGGTACCAAAAACTGGGGTGGTGCCACCAAAGGTGCAGATTTTGCTCTATTAGCATACCTGGAAATATGAATATAGTATTTAGAAATCTAAAGCTACATAACTCCTTTTGTGATGTATCTGTTAAAAGTTAATTTAAAGTACAACACATGGACCTTTCCAGGTTTAAAAAAGAAATAAATGCATACTAAAAGTACAGATGAAGTACCCTTGATGTATCACTGTAGTGACAAGGAAAAGTACAGGTTGGTACTTTTAATCCTTAGGGTGCGGCTGCTAAGTGATCATCTGTTTTAATGTCACGTTTCTTAATGCTTGATATATGGCATTTTAATTCATGTCCACACAGACTGATGCGAAGAAATATCTTCCTGTTTCCACCAAGAAACTCGAGGCCAGACTCTTACCAGGTCAGTTCTTTTATATCCCAAGTAGATTATAACCTCTTACTGGTTCTCCATAGGCTTTTCATCCATCCATCCATCCATCCATCCATCTAAGGGACAAAACCTAGATATGTGTATTGATTTTTTTTTTTTCATAATGGTCTTTAATTTCAAGCAAGTTTCTTTAAAACAAATAATGTGTCTTAAAATTTATTTATACCGAATAAGCAAAATTCCTTATATTTTACTTAATTTATGAGGATTTCTTGGTGTCTATACATCCATGACCTCTGAACCCTAGACACTGCATGAAAGCCTATGTAAATTCAATTACTTTGCCTTCCCTGGATTTTTTTGTTTTGTTTTGTTTTGGCTGCTGTGGCCAACAGTGTATAATGTGTGAGAATTTGTTTAACAAAAGCGTTCCTAAAAATGTAAGACCGGCTCGCTCATTGGTGATTGCAGAATGGCCCCACCCTGTGAGTGTTGGGAGTCTGTGTGAGCATCTGAAATGATTAACTGTATAAGATATATTCACAAACATACTTCCTGCATGCTTCCTGTGTATGGAATGGCGTCTTATCCGGCCCATTTCCTACACTTGTGCGGTCTGTGAATTTTTAATGTTTGGTTATAGATAGTGAGTGTCTGATCTGCCCCGGTGTGTTATGTTTGAGGTTGGTTTTGGGTTGTTCTGTTTACGGAAGGCCTGAGCTGCATACTGTCCCAGTAGAAGGAGATTTGGGGCTGTGTTTTGTATGACTGTGGACAGGACAGGTAGGAAGTCATTAAATGCTATCGATTAACTCTGTGTGTAGGCTGTGAGGGATTGCGCCCAATCTACTGTAATCAGCTGCTAAATCTGCACTTACATACTGACTGCTGCTTTTTCTTTTGATATTGTCTCAGGAAGTGGGTTTGCTGTTTTTGTGAGAGGCACTGAGCTAATCACCACAAAATTCTTGCTCAGCCATTCTGCAATTTTGTACAAGTCTTTAATTTAAAAGGGTAACAGGCATAAAATCGTATTGCTCCTAATTGGTTTATCTGCAGGTGTGTTGATTCTGTATTTGATGATCAGTGGTGCTTCTTCGTACCTGATCAATGATTTAAAGTACCCAGTAATTTAGAGGTGTTATGGTGCTATAGGATGTAACAGAGTGGTATTAATTATTTCACACCTGGCACTGAACAACACCACCTCAGATGTTTTAATAACACTTTATAAAAACCTCTGCCAGGCTGTGAGGCTACACCTCATTTACTGGGACTGAACAGGTAAAGAAGCAACGCCTCTTTCCGTGTGACTCATGGGTACAGAGGCCATGTCTTCTTCACTGGGAAGACAGTTTTAGAAGTCATCTCTCTTTCACTCAGACTAACAGATAGAGAAGCCACACATCCCTCACTGAGACCGCTAGATAGATAAGCCATGCCTCCTTTACTGTGACTAGACAGGGTTAGAAGCCACAGCTCCTTCACTGGGCCTGACAGGTAGTGAATCCACACCTCTTTCACTGAGGCTGAGAAATTATGAAGCCATGCCTCCTTTGTTTGGCCTGACAGGTAGAGAAGCCATGCCTCCTTCACTGATACTGACAAATAGCGTAGCCACGCTTTCTTTTATTGGGACTGGCAAGTAGAGAAGCCGTACGTTCTTCATTGTGATTCATGGGTACAGACATTGAAAGGTTTTATAAAACTGTAACGGTGATCGGATGAAAATCTCACGATTACGTGCCGCCATATTGGAACCAGGATGATGTAGAACAGCCGAGCAGGTTGCTAATGTAAACAAACCTGCAGAGCTGCATTTACGGGCTCGGCTTGCTGCAAAAAATCTCATTTTATAGAAGTCTCCAGACGTCACAGACATTATAACCTGTTTAAGAGAAATACATTTATAAATGTGTGTGCACTTTCTTCAACATATTTGTATATATTTTAACAAAGAATAAAATGCATTATACTTGCATTAACATCTCATGTGCATATCAGTGATTGAATTTGTACTTTAACATTTCTAAACGGGGCATTTGAAAAAATGGACCAGTGTTTTATAGTCTTAGTACCAGCATTAACAAACACTTCGTGTTACATTTCCAAATTTACAAATTTATTTACTTCACATAAATTGACCCAAAGTGGGTGTGCTGTGAATTTTACAACATAAAATGTAAAAATATTGTAAGACCCATTGCTAAAATAGCTATCAAAAAGCAAAAAAAACCCCATCATATTATTATAATTAAAGTACATTATATGCTTAAGTAGTCATACAGAAAATTAAAGACCTCTATACCTTCTCTAAACCTCTATAATTATTACAGTACTTTTTTGTCACCCCTCTTTTTATACAGTGGTTTAGTAAAAACCTTCTGACTACATGCATACATCAGGTAAAATACCACACTTATTCTCAATACAACATTAAACAGCTTACTATACACAACAAACATATTTCACTTGAATATTTTATAAATTCATTCAGTATATTGTCTGAACCTGACTAACCTTTCCCCTGAGCCTCTTTGAATCATATGAACAAATTATATTAGCCTCATGTTATTTTATCAATTTTCATAAATGCTAAAAATAAACCGGTTGCTAATCTCATTCTACAGTAGTATACATTTTTTCTCCGACATGTGCTTGGATTTTGCATTATTTCTTAATATTAAATAATAATCATTAAATTCATACATATATGATGGAAAATGATGGCACTTGAGAAATGTCTTATAAAGACTTAATGGATATTTAAGAGAACATGCAGTTTTTTTTACCACACAAATGCCAAGTTACTGTGTTTTTGTACACTTGAGGTTGAAAATTGTATTCCAGAACATAATAAATACATCCATTAATATACATAATGCATACATCCATTGAAATATAAGAATATAAGTCTTTCTAGAATCTAGATCTTAATTATACTTTATAAAGATCTAGATCTACAATAATTCTAGTCTAGACAGTCTGACAGACTATAGCAGTTATTCATAAAAATCCACCTAGTCTATATCTAGCTATTAATAGGTTAAAACTCACTTGTGGAACGTTATTCCAGTTCTTCTGGATTCTATGTTCTGGTAATTATTGCAGTTTATGGCGTAACTCTTTTCCTTTCGTGGATTTTGCTTTTTTTCAGTATGATAGCTGTGGTCTCCCATCATTTACTTACATTCTAACCCCCATGTTCCTGTTTCCAATATTGCGGCTCCGTGTCGCATTTCCAAATAACATACAAACCGACCAGTCAATGTTCCAGTTTTATAATACAGTTCAATGGGTACAAAGGCCCTGTGTTTTTCACTGTGACTGAGAAGGAGAGAAGACACACGTCTTTCACTGGGACAGACCTGTAGAGAAGCCACTGACAGACCTATGCACAAAACAATGGGAGATTAATCAGCCATATCTTAAACAATGGGACTGATGCAAGGAAGATTTGTATTCTGATCTTTTGGAGAAGGTACCATACTATAAGTTTAAATCTTTCATAAATTTGACCTTTAATGAATAAATTGTTTTTTTAATTTCTCTTACTCGGTTTTATGTTACAGACTTCCCTCGTTACTCTGTCACCTCACCTTTTCCAGCATGACCCTGAAACATGATATGAATAAATTCACGCTCTGTGATACTGTGGAAATTAATAAATGACCAGCTGCATCAGGCTCCTGTTTTCCTGGAAGATTCAGCTTGGTACTTGAGCAGGCTGGTTACAACAGTCATACATGAAACGTTAGACTGCCGTCAAAGCTCTGAGCCTTTAGGCGTTCACTTCTTTTAATTAAACAACACAGCTTGGATCTTCCCTGTTTCCAAAATAGACTCATACCACATAGCTTTACTTGTGTAGCTAAAGTGTAAACACACAGGTCCCACCTAAATACTTTTACCACACGTCTGGTGACTGCAGTGGCAACCTCACCTCACTGGTATGATGTTTTTATTATTGTAACAGCCACGGTGTGAAAAATATAGTGTTTAAAATACATGTGCTGTTGATATCTTCTGACATGTGCTATTATTGGTGAGAGCAGAAGGACAGTTTAAGAAATTAGGGACGTTGTGCAATTGTGTGTAATTTATATCAGCACGACTGTGATTCAGTTGTAGTAATGTAAAATAATAATACTAATTAATAAATGATTGCATAATAGCTTATAACTCGGGGAAGTCAAACTCAAAGGAGAAAACCTTGTCATCAGTAATGCGCTCTACTTATTTTTGATTATGCTCGAATGGATTTTTGGTTCCTCTCTGGTCTGCATTAGAATTTGGTCCACAAGGAGTAGCAGGTATCCACACAGAACAGATAGGTTTTGAATACTGAATGCTCAGTGCCCATTTATGGTCAGGGTTTCCGCCTTAAATTAGCATATTTATAAAGATTTGCCTTGGCTACCTTGTATGGCACATGCAGGTCAATCTGTCAGGCCTGAAATTGAACAGTGGTGAGTGTTAACCAATGAATATTTCAGGTCTGTTAATGCGAGAGAAAGCATCATGGGTCCATCTTCAAGTTAGAATAACCGCATATGCCAACTTAATGTAATGGAATCAAGAAAAAGGGAAGTAAGTGTTGAAAGTTCAGTGAAGTTCTAATAAATAACGCTGACCATAAACGTACACACCCACATTTTTTTTTATTATCCGCTTGTTAAGTCTGACGTCAGTAGCTATTTTCGAGTCCAAGCACCGCTTCCATATGGCCAACTTAAAGACTTAGTAGTTACATTCTGTGACTTTTTAGACTTTAATGACTTTAATTAAAACATGTTTAACCTCAAATCTAGTGACTTTATCAGCAAGTGTTACTGAAGGTTTTCGAAATTAATTCACCTCTCCATTTTACATCTCACATGCTGATGAGTTAAGAAGGCAGATTCGCTCTACGCCCGACTTGTTCTTGTGACCAATTGCTGATAATCATCATCCAGCTCGTGACCAATCCCTCATAATCATGAACACGCCCATGACCAATCACTAATAACTAGGGATCTAACAACAACTCACGATTCAATTCGATTCCGATTTTTGGGGTGACGATTCGATTCAGAATCGATTCTCGATTCA
>JBCNYH010000014.1:12302715-12332534 GCA_039654325.1 Tandanus tandanus
TACTATGTAAAGCTGCTTTGTGACAATGTCAATTGTAAAAAGCGCTATACAAATAAAACTGAATTGAATTGAATTACATCTGTGGATGACAGTATGAGTGTTGCATACCTGTTTCATGTTTCTATCTCCTTGACACTGACATTTGACCGCAAACATAGAAAATGCTTGTCATAGAAAATCGTATCTCCTGATGTACAACATCTATAAATACCAAATTTTGGATTATGTGGGAAGAACAACAGGCATTCAGAGGGATTTGGATGGAGTTGAATTTTGGAAAAGTAGTTATGTATGAGAAATACATTTTTAAAGATAGTTGGATTATATTCTAATTTACTACAATGGGAATATATAACCATTCTATTATTTATTTATTTATTTTAAATTATAATAGCCCGTCTCTTACTTTAGCTTATGGTGGGATCATCTGTGTACCATGGACACATTTTAATTATTGGTATAGATTAAACTGCTAATTATATTAAAGCCTAGCTCACATGTAAGCAATCACAGCAGAATGTACAAGCAAATTTTAGTACGAGGGTAATTGAATATATTTTCGGAGGTAGTCGTTTGAATTTGAGGTAAATGGTCCGTCTTCGCCTTTTTCTGTCTTGGAAAAAGTTTTGGACTTGTTCAAAATTTGGTGCGAATTCAGAGTGGCTCGAATACGAGCGAACAGCTTCGAAAGCAGTTTGGTCCTTTTTGCTTGTTTTTGAACGGCTCAAGCTACTGTTTTTTGCACGTCACGCGAATCTTCCCTTTTTGACAAAGAAAAACCCATGAAATGATGCACATGTCACGGGAATCCGCCCCTTCTATAAAGAGGTGGCCGGCGGGAGTCATGTGCGCTCCACTAGGTATCTCACACACACACACATCTGCACTTCAGTTTCAAACAGTAATATAGTATAAAATAGTTCAGGCTGAAGTAGCGGCTGTCCCATAAGCCAAAGCTGAACAGCTCATGCAGGGATACACAACTAGTTCAACCGGACCCACTGGACTCGAGACAATCAAATGAAGGTTATATGTATAATGTACAGAGAAAAAAGAGCAAAAAGTCATTAAATAAAGCCCTTGAATTTGTTTTATTTAGATTTTAAATGCAGGTGCAATACAATACTTGACACACAGCCAGTGCAGGGTCACGTGATAATCTATATTCGAAGGTTTTCGATGAGACCGCGCATTTTTTCGGCTAGCCGAAACCGAAAACAACCGAAAAAAAAGTTGCACTGTTTCTCCCTATTTTGCAGCTATATCGCTTACATATGATTCAGCCCTAAGACTTTCATACTGACAGCCACTTTCTGTGAAAGTAAAAGGCTCTTGGCCATGATGTTCATCAGAATTGACTGGAATCTTGCAGGAAGAGCATTTTATCCACAATCAGCACAACAAGGTCAAAAGTGTTTTATTTATTTTCATTTCACAAAGATTTTCACAGTGATACAACAGTTACTCTCTGACTGACTGACTGACTCCTTGTTGTGGAGTGTATCGGTATGTGCTTTATTGTAGCAGTGATAATAATTGTATATGTATAGTTTGTGCAGCGCTCTTTGCTGCGTCACTGTCCCTGATTTACTGAGCCATACCTATGTGTTCCAGCTTGTGCATGCAAAATCAATACATGCAGCAAGAACTGGCATGTGTTTCCACAAGCAAATTTTACTATGTACTAACTTTAGCAATGTGCAGATCTACCAGGTTGTGTGCTTGAATGTGAGAAATGGAGCAAAAAGCATTTTCATGATTGACTGAGCAAGAAAATAAAGGGACAGGTTGACCGAGATGTTTTTGAGCAGATTTTGGTTTATTTATTTATTTTTGCTGATGTTGGTAGCAGTAAAATATTCAGCTTTAGAGGAGTAGTGAGGTCAAGCTCTACGTCTGTCTTTTCCTGTCTCAGTTTCTGTACCAGCCTGATGCATTTCCATTGCAGCAGTAGTTTCCTGACTCCAGGGTGGAACAGCAGGCTCATTAACTGCCCTCCAAGCTCAGGAATGCACATATCACCTGTCAGTGGGAGAAAGCGGATAGTTCACATTTCACGTAGGAAACCTGAACAGGACACAGGTCGTAAGAGATACACAGACGTCTGTCTCAGCCAAAGTTAATCGCAGGCAATATTTTAAACCCATTGTGTTGGATCAGGACATGGAATGAGTAAGGTATACACTTTATACAGTAGACTTGAGGTATCACTAACATCTGTATTTGTTTTTAAGTTTTGTGTTTACAATATCTGCTTTACAGGAATTCTAGTATCTCATATTTTGATATTTTTCTTGCTTCTGTCACCCGGTGCAACCTCTCAGCTACATAAGTTCTTCATGAGCAGAGAAAACAGAAAGGTGGTGCCTGTGGGAAAACTGGAATGCCAGGATTGAGAAATGCTATACTTTATGTCACCTCAATGCTTTTTTTCCCCCTTCAGAATTATCTAACATGAAGGTTGGATAATGTCCTTCCCCTGCAGATCTTTCTGATTGTTTCTGTTCTGCTCTCTATCATCTTTTAATATGACTTTAAACTTTTAGATGATCTTCTTCTGATTTTTTTCTTTTGTTTTTTTTCTTATCCACAGGGGAGATCGTAGTAAATGAGGCGAACTTTGTGCGCAAGTGCATTGGGGCAGATAGCAGTCAAGATGACCTTTGGGGAAAGCTCATCTGCACCAACTTCAAGGTGTCCTTTGTTACCCATGATTCCTTGCCACAACAGGTAAACAAGAAATCTGTTTGTCCACATGTAGTTTTGTAAATCCATACTGATACCAGCTACAACCTTTATTTACTCTAAGAGCAGCATCAGTTCTTGTTAGCAGAGATGCTAAGAGGGATAAAAAGTGTTTCTGTGAGATTCTGATCCATGTTCATTTGCTTGCATGAAATAATTTTGGATGATTTTTCATCTGCAATTTTATGCTCTGACTCTCCCTATCTATTACATAACAGAGTTGTTCAGATGGGTTCATGCAAATGAAGTTACTGAACTTTGTAGAACCAGTTTGAGATTACTTTCTTGTATATTAATGCATTATTACGCTGAAAGAAGAAATGAGACGGATAAATTCAAATTTGAGCTTTAAAGGGATGCTCACGGTCAGCGTTAGTACTCAGACTGTTCAAAACGTAGTGTTAAGAGGCCCGAAATGTGCCAAGAATACTTGATAAATTTCTAACCAACACCATTGCACAAACAGTGCGTAGCTGTCAGCTGGCTATTATTTACCTAAATTTGAACCTTGATCAGTAGCTTTCACTAGTCCATTATTGGATTATTATTAGTTTTAATACTTAAACATAATTCAGTAATACAGTGGTGTAGTGGCTAGCACGTCCGCCTCACAGGAGGAAGCTCCTGGGTTTATGCCACATGTCCGACAAGGGTGTTTCTGTGTGGAGTTTACATGTTCTCCCCTTGCCTGCATGGGTTCTATCCAGGTGCTGCAGTTTCCTCTAACAGTCCAAAAACATGCACATCGGGCCAATTGGATATTCTCGATTGCCCTTAGGTGTGATTGGTTGTGTGTTTGTATTGGCCCTACAATAATGAGCTGTTCAGAGTTTACCCTGCCTTCGTCCATAGTCGGCTGGGATGGGCTCCCGCCTCCACACGACCCTAATAAAATGGTTTGAAAAATTTAATTTACTGAAATGCAGTATTTGTTAAAAAAGCAGTACTGAATTGATTATGTTAATCGAAATCATTATTTTACCAAAATATAAAAAGTTGCTCATATAGGGCGACATTATCAGAAATTGAAACTTGCTATATAAGAATTAGTAGACCAAATTATTTATGCCTGCCTTCATATTGGGATTAGTGCTGTTCAGAATGATAATAGGAAATGGATGTGTGAGAAGAGATTAAATTTAAAATAATGATGTACATACAGAAAGTACAATGAGGTGGTAAAGTGGCTCTGTTTAGCACTGTCACCTCACAGCAGGATGGTTCTGAGTTCAGATCTCTCAACCAACAAGAGCCTTTTTGTGTCTTTTAATGCAAGATGCCAATGTGGACTGTTGCAGGTGAATGATCATGAATAGTATAAATTGTGGTAGTCTTCAGTTACAAGAGCCCAGATGACAGAGCTGCGAAGGTGTGAAAGAGATAACATACCTCACTGCATTCTAACTGTAAGGAAATACAGTGTACGGCAATAATCAGAAGATCCTCCAAGACCTGTAATTTTATCATATGTGTAGAAAACTCTGTAATGAACACTCCACTGTCTGTACTATATTGTACTGTGAAGTGTTGGATTGGCTTTGAGGTGCTTGTTGGGTGTGGCTGCATAACTTGTTAAAGAGCGAGTTTTTTCCAGTATGTGCTATCAGAGAACATTTTCAAGAGAATAAAGACTAGCAACCTGTACAAACCTGCAGTTATCCTCAGTCACTGATGGATGTTCGTGAATCATATCATGAGTTGCTTATTGCAGTGTTTTTGTGTAAATGGTTCCAAAACAAAGTAAGAAAATGATTAACCATCATTCCGTTGTTGGTCTTGAGTGAGATATCTGCCAGGCATTCCTTCTTATTTACTGATTGACGAGTTGTGTAATGACAGCTGACTGTCACGGTAAGATAAGATGAAATCAGCTGACGCTGACAGGTGTGGGATAGGTACAAAATAGTGGAAACACAGCATTTGTAATCAAATTATGTTTCCTTGAGTAACGATTGCCCTGCATTACAAGTTCTTAAATGTTTTGTGGGATGAATAGTGTCATTTCTATTCTAAAGCCTTCTGAAGTGTCAGTAGTTGAAATCAAATGTTGCAGAAATGATTATTTTTACAGCCCAATTAATAATTAGTTCATGTCTACTTTATTTATTTATTATCTCTGTGGACAGTAAACATTTATGATGTTGTGAAACCACAAGGCTGGTCCTCTGGATGAATAAATCTGAAGGATTATTTGTGTATTTCAGACACAACAAGAAGAATTACATCATATTTTAGCTCTCAGTGAACACAGTCTGTTGAATCTTTGTTTGTTTTCTTGTTCAGAGATTCCAGTATGTCCACCACCTCTTGGGAGAACACGATGTCCCTCTGACATGTGTGGAGCAGGTTGTCACTGGTAAGATCCTTGCAGTAACTTGAAGCTCCTGTGCCTCCTTGTTAATTTTCCACTCATCCAGAAAATTACATGTTTTAATCCCCGCAGTTATTATTTGTCTATGGACGTAGTTTCTTTTCTACAGGCGTGTGTGAGGCGTAACCAGAGATCCCGATCGCAGTTAAATTAATGTAAAAAAAAAAAAAAGTAAATTAATGTAAAAAAAAAAAAATAAAATAAAAGTTAAAAAAAAATAAATAAATAAATGTCAGCATCCAAGTGTGAGGTATGGGGGCTAATGAATACTTCACATGCCATATTGTACAGTTATTTATATTTTCCTTATTGTCCCGGCTGAAAAGGCCTGTGTTTAGCATCACCGTTTAAGGTTAGAAATGGTGCTGCTCATGTTTCTGTCTTATTATAGCCAGAGTTATAAGACTTGTCAAGTATGAGGCTTTCTTTGGAAACAGTCTTTATGTAGAGTCTTTCCGGAGGTCCTCTGGAGCCTCGAATTCATCATACCATATAGTGCCCTCTTTCCATCTCTTCTGAATTTTGGCAGCAAACAGAAAACTGTCTTTTGTTAGCTTTACTCAGATCAAGTCTAAATCTGAGCACCCATCAATCAAATTCTGTCTCTTATTGTTGTCCTCACTTACTACTCTCCTACTTCTTTTTAACACTTCTTTGTGAGTCACCCACCACCCAGAAGTATTTGTTATGGACTAACAAGAGACTCTAAATGAATAGATAAATGTAAAATGTCAAAATCCAACCCGTAAGCCAATGCCAGGCTCACACCCACCCTTATAAAAGGCATCAGTTTGACAGGGGAATATTACATCACAATCTGTTTAGATGATGGGCTTTCCCTCCCCCTTTAGCAAAACTGTTCTTAGCTGGCTTGGCAATGAGATCATTGGTCCAGACCATGGTCTTGAGCTACAATGTCTGGCTAGGATTAAGCTTGTTTATGTTAGAACATTGCCGCCGCTCATTGCTGATTTTGCCCCCCAAGGCCTGAAGCCTAGTCTCGAACTGATAGAGCGTGAAAGTGTGTGTGTGTGTGAGTGTGTGAAACAAAGATCCATTATGAGCAACTAAAGGCTTGGCAGAAACATAGTGAATGCTTTTCATGGTCAGGCTGCCGAAGTGAAGGTGTAGTGTGGGCCAATGAAAGCACATCATAGTGTTCCTCTAATGCAGGAAAGCTAATACTGGAAATATGCCCTAACATTTTTACAGCATTTATCTTATAGATAACTCTACATACTGTATATATGTTCACCTTTGCTTGACACAGAGTGACATGTACAGTACTTGAAGTAAAAATGGTAACAATAAACACTGCATGCACAAAGCAGCCAGCATTATAAATGACCCTTCTGCCCTTTAACAAATGCTTTTCTGCCCCACTGTCTGGCAGAAGGTAGTGGAGCATTTGGTCTTCAAGGCAAATTCAAATAAGTATTAAAAAAGCAGAATTTAATCATATCATATGGTGCAAAGAGTGTGGTGTGTACTCATAAGAATACTGCAAAAGTGATAGGGGAAGTCTGCAAAAAGCTGGATTGAGAATTACACTCGATGAACTGTATAATGCCTCACAGGTGAGTTTTTAGCGATGTTGTGAATGCAACCATGACTTAAGTTCCTCATTTACATATTTCACTTATTTGAGCATTATATGTCGGGTAAGTTAAATGAATGTGCATAATATCAAGCAAATAAGTTCCTAGATCTGCCGAGTGTGGTACACTATCTGTGGTCACTGGTTACAGGAAAAGTTATTAAATCAAATTATAGAAATACATTGAGATCATGGTTTTATTACAACTCTTTCTTGCACAGCTTTCTTACAGCTTGTGTTTATGCTATATCAGTTTCATATTGTGATTTTATATGTATTGCATCATGTTATGCCCTAATATTGTGGTATATTACACCATAGTCCAGGAGAGCCTACATTTTTGGGCTGTAATCAGACTATCCAGACTGTGCAGCTGATTTAAGCATCTGTTCCGTCCTTAATCAAACTTTAATTCCTCACCCAAAATGCCATTATGATTGATTGTTGCAGTTAATTACGAATGCCATTTCACTGTACACTAACCAATATAAGAACAGTTTGAACTTGTACAGCTTTTTCAGAGTTCTGCTGCTTGGCTGTTCAAGGGATGTGGTATAGAATGTGATAGATTTTATGAGAATACAAAAAAAAAAAAGAGGAACTGAGTGACTTTCTGTCTGTTTCTGTCCTCAGGCCACAGCACATTATTTTTGTGTGTAGCCATTTTGACCCAAGGAGAGAACTTCCTTTTTTAATGCTTATTACCAGCTTATTATTTATGAGTTATCTATTTGACACTATTTAATGTTTACATGTGTACGAGATCAATTTTATTATTGTTATTTTAGACAATGGTGTGTTTGTGTATATGTAAGGTGAGTATGGTGTGTTTTCTCACACATCAGGGAAAATGTGTTTTTCTGTTCCATAGTGAATGATGCAAAGGGTAAGCAGAAGGTTCTGGGCTCCAATAAGAAGCTAAAGTTTAATCCCACTGAGTTAATCTTGTACTGCAAGGATTTCAGGATCGTCCGCTTCCGCTTTGATGAGGCCGGACCAGAAAGTGCCAAAAAGGTACACACATGCACACACAGTCATAAAATCATGCTAATAGAAGGTCAGAGCACCATGGAAATAAATTCTACATTTTGTTCACATTTTAGATCAAACATATACACTACACACACCTTATTGAGTGATTTGTGTGGTGGATCATTGTGAAAGAGCAAGCAATTCAATTGATTGCTTGTACCATTCATATAGATAAACATTTACAGCTATAGCTTTTATCACTGTAATTATTTGTTTTTTTTGTGGTTGCCCAGCTAATGATACAGAGCAGTTTTGTAGTTTTCTCCTGAAATAATGTATTGAGCTGTCTAGTGAGACAGCAAAAGGACGACTAAGGTCGTCTTCTCTACTCTTGCGAGGCTGTGGGATGAAGTGGATTACAGTTTGTGTGCCTCTCTAGTCACTCTTTCCTTCATCCTGCGCTCCATCTGGCTAGCAGTGTGTGTGTGGCTGAAATAAGCACTGTCTGTGTAAGAAGGCAAGCTGGTGCTTTTCTCCAACCTACATGACTGTCTGTGGCCCAAATGTTCATTTTCCTTAATTGAAAAATGTCCAATTTTTTCAACTTCTGCTGTTTCCTCTTTTTTCTCTCTTTTTTCTTTCTTTTTTGTCTGGCCAGTTTGTCTGTTATTTTCCCATCAAAAAAAAATCGACTTAAGGAATAAAATGTACAAAATATTTCCTCTAAAGTTTTTTGTTCATATCGATTTAGTGTATAAATAAATGTATTTCCATCATATTATATTTCAGATCAAAGCGCATGAGGGGAGGAATGTTTCATGTTGAAAGATCTATTCACACAGGGAGACCCATGCTTTGTGACTCACACAACCCCTTCATGGTCGTCTGGTTGCTTCATAACAGCTGCTGTTGCCTGGAGAAATTTGTGTAAAATCAACATGAACATTCCTCACAGTGCCCCTGACTCACCAACTGACAGAGGCAAATAGCAATCTCCGTTTCATCATTCCTGTAGCATAACAGCTCCTGATTGGCCATTCCTTCAGCCTGACTCAGAGCAGGGATGAAACAGTTCCACAGTATGTTAGGAATGGTTCTTAGTCATTGCGGGGAAGGATGAAATCCTTTTTTTGAGTAAGAGAGAGGTTATGTGTTCTCAAAGTAGGGAAAAAAACACTTGTTTCCTTTCAGCAATGGGAAAAGGCAGTAGTGACTCACATACCGTTTTTGTGAAGTAGTTTTTCACCTGAACTTGACAAGCAAATGCTAAGAGCAAGTATGATCGGCGGGGTTTGTGAAGAGAAGAGGAGGGAGGGTGGGAGATGTAGAAGCAAAAATGTAAAAGTGTGGTGGCGGAGTTGGACTCAAAACGAGTGTGCCAGCTTCTGAGAAATATGTGAAGGAAGGCGAGACGGGGGCGCGAAAAACAGGAAAACAAAAGGAACAAAAAGGCCATTGAGGACAGGACTCACTTTCTGATCTCTCAGCAAACACAGACACATTTGTTTTGCAGTTCCGTTCCAGAGCCTCTTACAAGCCTCTGGGACAGAAGGCTGATCTGTGGAGCTTACGTGTAGGGCAAGCAGAATGTAGCTCATTGGCAGATACATAGCCAGGAAGCGTAGTGGTCACACAGCACATGTGTGATTACAGTGCTAGGGTCATTGCTCAAACGTTATAGTGACCTCCTTTTGCTGCTAGTGATATCTCAAGACAATTCATGCAACTTTACTCTTCTCATAATATTCAGTCGATAGGGAGTTGCCTTTTTCGTTCATTTTGTTGTATATGTAATTAATACTCTATCATTCCAAATAGATGTGTGCTATTTACATTATTTTTTCAGCGCTCATTAATGATGGGTGGATGGGTATGTCTTAATGATGCACACAAACCTATTGCTGTAGAACCAAGTTTGATATGTGTAGGAAGTAAATAACAAAATATATGATTGGCTGTGTACCTACTTATTTCTGCCTTGAAAATATTATGGTGTAAGAATAATAAATAACAGTTGTTTGCCGAAGGCAAGGGGGATGTTGTTGTATAGTTCCTGAGACGAAACATTCAGCAGACTCTTCAACTCCACGGCATCCACTGAGCCTGAGGCGAATTGTTAATCATCCATTCGTGGATATGAAATCATGCAGAACAGGTCAAAAGCTTTCGGTGATGTTTACAGCCGACATCAGAATGAGGAACTGGTTAGGAATTTAACTTTGTAACTTTGAGCATAGTATGGTTTTTAGAGATTAAGTATTAAGTATTTTTGAAATTGCTGAGCTTCTGTGATTTTCACACACAACTGCCAAAGTGTTGTACAGGATGGTCCAACAACACACACAAAAGAGAGCCAGAGTGCAGCAGATCTGCAAATAACCAATCTTTACAACTGTGCTGAACAATAAAAACATCTCAACACCCTTGAGGTGGATGGGCTACAATAGCAAAAGTCCACATCAGGATGCATTCTTGTCATTCAGGAAAATGAGGCCAAGGGTACGATGATCACAGGCTCACCGAAATGAAACAGACTGGTTAAAACTTTTGGCATGTGGTTAGTACAAACAGGAAATAAGGATATTTTAGTGTAAATCTATCAGAACATCATAACCTAGAAACAAGCATCTTCACTGCGGTTTTTAGTGAACTAAAGTTCTAGGGAGTGTCATCGCCAAACATAAGCCAGTGAATCATTAGTTATCTTTCGAGATGATGAAGTACAACAGAGTAAAGCTCCAAGTCCTGTTGTTTCCTGTTTAAGCCATTTATTTAAGTCATTTGTTTGTGAATGTGCATCAGAGAAATACCTGAAAGATATGGCATAACTTATAAAGCTTACTTTAAATATGCTGGCTGTATCAAATTGGTATTGGGTATCGCTCAACACTCTGGCCTAAAAAAAATATGCTGCCACGTCATTGGTCCACACGAAGTTAGCCGGTAGAATATAGAATTACAACTGGCCACACACTGAAACGCGTCTTCATTGGCTGATTCTTCAAGTCACTAATAAATATGAAGCGCTCGCGCTGACTCCGTAGGTCAAAGTCACATAAACAGAATACCCAGCTGGCAGGCACCTCAACTTTTTATTTTTTCTCGGTCGGTCGGTCGGTCGGTCGGTCGGGTTAGGGTGGGAACATCTTTTATTTATTTATTTATTTATTTATTTATTTTGCGCCTCAGCTCTCTCACAGCAGCCCTTAAAACTCTGTGATGTCACCAGAACTATGAAAGGTTTCATACATGTTGCTTAATAATTTACAAGGGTCTGTTTCTTAATGGGGGGAAAATCCCAGCTGTAAATCCACTCATAGTTCCTGATTTTAGCAGTAAAAATATGCATTGATCATCCATAACACCATCTGACTGGTCTGTGAGGCAGCCTCATATGCAGCAATCTGCAATGCACTGTTCTGACAACTTTATAGCCAGCATAACAGTTTCAGCAGTTTGTGCTATAGTAGCTCTTTTGTGGGATCACACCAGATGTACTAGCCTTTACTCTCCACACACATCAGTCAGCTTTGGACACCCATGACACTCTCACCACATATGTGGAATTTGGAGGCCAATTTTTTAAAACCATTCCTAAACAGGTTTTACAGTATGACAGTGTGCATTATCCTGCGGAAAGAAGATAACACCACTGCCATAACGGGGTGTACTTGGGCTGCAGCAATGTTTAGGTAGATAGTACGATAGTACACAGACTATTCAAATCAGTGACATTCACTGACCTGCGGCAATAATTGTTTTAGTATATATTACATGGGAACATGAGCAAAAAAAGCACACTAAAACAAGATTTTTATTTTTTATATTTTTGTAATCATGTCTGATGTAGGTGAGATCCATGTTGAGCTCTACAAGCAAGTGCATAAGCGCTGTGTAACTTTTTCTTTTGTCTTTTTAAACTCATCGACATTTTTAGTATATACTCCATGGGGAAAATAAAGATAAGCATAGTAAAACAAGATTTTTATAGGTTTTTTTTAATATATATTTTATCATGACAGGCAGGTGAGCTCCACAGGCACATTGTTGGCTCAGCAGAACATAAGTGCTGTGTGATGTTAAGCTCGTTCAAAATGTTAGTATATACTATGTGGAAACACATAAAAAGCAAACTAAAATGAGATTCTTATGGTTTATTTTTCCATTTTGAAGAGATAAAATGATGACGCTGCCTGTTCCAAAATGCTGTGGCAAAGAGTGAGTCAGCTGTTTTTAATTTATTAATCATATTTTCCAACCGTCAAGTGTTGCCTCTCTATCACATACGACCACCACTAACCAGGGAGGGGCGTAAACATGCGCATTTACATCTTTACAAACTGCTGTGCATTTGGAGACGGTCTAATAAACTCGGAGGGAAAGTGCTATCTGCTCCTTTTGTACGACTGAGCTCACAGATTGCCCATGGATTGGCTAGTGATCGCTGTGAGTGATGGGAGCATATGCCATCCCTCCTTCCCATGAGAGCTTGGCCAATTAGCTCCCAGGAACTCCCGGTTGCGAATGGCTGCGGCATCAACCTGGATTTGAGCTTGCGATCTCCACTCTTCTTGCCGATGTGCCACTTGTGAGCTCTGAGTCAGTCATTTTGATTTATGCACTATCCACTTGAAATTATATTTTTTAATCGTTTTTTATTATCTAATTTTTTTTTCCATAGCTGTAAGTTTTATTTTTGAACGAGGTCACTGTATGTCTGATACTGATACTTGGTATCTTAACAGAACATCTTTTTGGGAAACCCATCTCAGTTGGCGGTGATCTAAACCTCCCTTTCACCTGTAGAAACAGTAACAAACATAAAATGTCTTGCTCAGGTCCTGACTACTCAGGTGTTCTGGTGTTTCATTCTTTACATACCTTCATGTGCAGCCGCACCTGTCAATGCCCTGTTCATGTTTTTAGTCTGTCTCTTAACATTTTGCCTTGTTTTTTTTTTTTTTTTGGTTTAGAGTGCATGTGTGTTTTCTTTGTGCCAGAGTGGAATGGCTGTGTGGGATTTAATCGCGCCTCCCGTGTATGGTGAAGGGGTTAAGTGTAATTACTGCATAGAGCTAAAGAAGGGAGTTCCATGTATTTCTTTGTGACACATGGAGAGAAGCCAAACTGTAATAGCTTATTATACTGAGGAAATTACAGAGCTGCACTGCTCCACACACACGCACATGTACACATGCAGCCACACAAGTGACTGCACCTCGTCTCCGTCCTGCATGAATAACATACATTGTGCAGGTTTTTTTGGTAACATAACCACCAACACCATGTCTGTGCACGCTATTCTCCACCTTCGTGTTTTTCTATATAGAGCTTATGCTCCTTTTCTATTACAGAACGTCCACATGTTTGAAAGCCTGCAGCGTTTCAGATATCAGATAGACAACAAGATGAGTTAAATAGGCAAAAAAAAAACCCAACAACAACAACTGATTATTACAGGACATTTTATTTTCACTATATATTTTATTTGCCGAACTGCCCACCTTGACTTAAGGATAAACTGATTAGATGGTTTTAGATGTCAAAGGTCAAAGCTCAAGGTCAGTGCAGCCTCATGTGGGCCAATATTATGAATGCGATATCTCGAACACTTTAAGAGATTTTCTTCAGTCGTTGTATTTATGTCCATTCTGACTCAAGGATGAACTGATTAGTTTTGAGGGTGTCGTAGGTTAAATGTTAAGCTCATTGCTGCCTCACATTCATTATGTTGCTTGTGAATACAGGTTCCAGGAATGGCTTGAAGGAGTTTTTACAAATTTGGTTCATACATAAACTTCGAGACAAGGAAGAACATGTTAGAATTCTACATCAAAGGTCAAGGTTATTGCAGTTTCATGTTCATCACTTCCCTGTGAGTGCTTTGTGTACATTGCAGAGGTATATATCAGGCAGGTCTCTACTCTAAAACTCTAGTTTTTGTTTGTTTAAGTATCACCTTGGAAGCCTAGTGTCAGGAAATCAGCACACACAAATGATTTAAAAGCTCAGCAGTGTTGAACATCTCAGCTGTGAAAATAAATTCCTTGCATTAAATGTCTGGAGTTTATAATGAAAGCAGGTCTGCTGGTCAGCCAGAACTTGATTTGGATTGTTGAATGTTTCCATGGTTGGCTCAAAGTCAGTAGAAGCAGAATCCTTTACAAATGAATAAATAGAAGAACAGAGGGACAGGTGTGCCTCATAAAAGAGGGAGATTGGAATAAGTTCTGTATCACAGACCTATATGAATTTTTTTTTTTCTTTTTCGTGGTAGTTGACTGATGCTGCGAGGATGTGATATGAATTAAATGGTGTATGAAAAAAGGGGTTTCTAGACATTGTTAATGCTGCCTTAATAGCCTGCAATAATGGAGAGTTCAGCTAAAGTTAGCTGCTAGCCTAACGCAAGATATCAGGTTTTATTGACACTGCTGGTGCATTAAAACAGTCTCTCTATTCATGTTTCATATTTCTGAGTGCGTAATGTAGACACTTTCTTGTAAATACATCCGTCCTCCATCCATCCTTTGTCTTTATATTTTGATTGTACTTTATTTTTCTCTGCAAATTTTTTTTTTAATATTTTTTTTAATTTCAAGTCAGACATAAATGTGTATGAACAATAGAGTTTTAAAATTAAACATTTGAAAATCAAAACTGAAAGAAAGGGCTTTTTTTGTTTGTTTAAATGTATGTGTTGAATGTATTTTATACTGAATTAAAACTAACCATTAATTAGTGATTAATAACTTATTTTTGCCACTGTTGTGCAGTACTATGTCAGTAAACTTGTGTTTACTTACTTGATCAAAATTTACAAATTTTTTGTAAATGTACATTGTGGTGCTTATGAAGCTCTGGATAAGATCATGTGGTTCTCCTGTGCTGTAGGTTTGCCTTGCTATTGCACATTACTCTCATCCAGCCGACAGTCAACTACTGTTTGGGTTTGAGTACGTTGGTACACGTTTCTACGGCTCCTCAGGTAATTCAGACACACACAGCAGACACACTTCATTTCCCTTAAATGAGCTGGCAGACAAGTTCAGTAGTGCACGTTGTGTTGGCCTAAAGTGAGTACCTTTAATGTTTTTGTGTGCACAGGTGAGAAGGTGAATGGAGTGGACTCGGGGAAGGATGTGAAGATGGCCATGTTTGACTGCTTCTCTGACTGGGACAGAGAGATCAAACGCACAGGAGCCTCAGAATGGAGAGTGTGTGCCATTAATGAGGAGTATCTGATCTCGCCCAGGTGTGTTTGTTGTGTGTTGTGTGCACATAATGTGTCTGTCATCTTCAATTTTTGAAACAGATTATGTGACTCTCCATATTTTCCTCCCCGTATGCCAAGGCGTTCACTTTTTGAAAGCGTGTTTATAGTTATTATCTCTTCATCACCACTAATTCAATCCATCAGATAGTTGTGGCATGAAACCAGCATCGCAGCCCATGTGTATACTCTGTGTGAACATCCTGCATACATTCTTTTTTGTCATTTTTGTGTCATATTTGGTGTGTAAAGGCTTTTACACTTACATCACACTCACGAGCTGCCAGCTTCTTTATGGTTGTGTGCACGAATAAACTTTCAAATGTGAATTTCAAAATAAAGTTTAACAAAAAGAGGCAAAATGTGTTTAACTACCAAACTTACCTACCGAAATCTGTGAAATGATAACACTGTACCATGTTAAAATTTGCCGGTAAGGCCATTCTTTTTTATTCCTTGTTTGGCGGATTTCTATTATGTAAACCCAAGACAGGACACCAGGGGGAAAAAATCATTTTAAGAGGAGGTATTTTATTTTATTAACAACAAAACAGGACAAGAATACAAGAAAGGGTAGAATATACATATTTTTATTCTGCCCTTTCTTGTATTATTAAAGAAGCCTGAACCAGTGCTTTGATTTAAACATTTAATAATTTTAATACAGTAGTCTGTCCTGAGCTGATGGTGTACATGTAATAATTTACATAAACAGGCCAGTGACGCGTACTGTCACAATGTTTTCCATAATATTTAAAAAGGGGGTTGCCCTAAAAAGACTTTCCTTGACCTTCCCTTTTCCTTTCCAAATTTAAAGTGACTGGAACCCCAAGTAGCTTTTGATACAGCTGCCATCAGCCTAGGATGGAGAATGTCTGCATGCAGAATCAAATCTGAAATCTCTACTTTCAAAAATGAAAATAAAAACAAACAAACAAAAAAACCCTGTATTGACTGGTTCTGTCACATGTAGATAGTATCACATTCGATAATCTTGTACGACAGACGTTTGTACGCGCACGCACTTTGTAGATTGCTGGATTCAAAACAGCAGCTGGGCGCAGCGACACTTTCGACGGGCAACAACGCATGCACAGATGTACATGATGTAGTTACAATAGCTACCATGAGAGGATGACGAAAGGACCGGCTTGGCGCACAAAAATGTTCCAGTAATAATAATTATTGCGCACTCGGCAAGTTAAGTCCGAAGGGAGTAAAAAAGATACGGTTTTCCCAATTTCATCATCATCATTATTATTTTATTTATTTATTTATTTATTTATTTATTTTTGAAATCGTGAATATTATCGGTGAATCCGCGAAACAAGTAATAAAAAAGAATCGCCTAACGATAAAGTACAGATAATTGGAGCAACAAAGTGTTTATGTGACTGTATGTGTACGCCTCTTTGTCTGTGTGTCTTGGCGTCAGTCTGTCTTGGATTTTGTATGTCTGTGTGCTTCTGTGTATCTCTCTCTCTCTCTCTCTACTTACTATAAAAATGTGATTAGCATTTCCCACACGACACTGTTAGGCCGTGTTAAGATTAGCAGCAAGTACTTTACACAGTATGTGTGTGTGTGTGTGTGTGTGTGTGTGTGTGTGTGTGTGGCTGGGGTTTTTTTGGGGGGTGTTAAAAGGACAAAGAGAAACAGTCATAGTGATGGACATTTCACCAGGGCCTCAGTCCCTCTCTTGTCCTGTTACTGCCTGCAAACAGTGAAAGTAATCTTATCTGTCTTGTTTACGGTCTTGAAAGGGTGCTGTGTCTTATTCCCCAGTCTCCCAGAGTTCTTTGTGGTTCCGTCTTCCTTGGCAGATCAGGACCTGAAGCAGTACGCCTGTTACTTTAAAGCTCAACGTCTCCCGGTAAGTGCACATCTTCGCCGTTCATGCCTTCAGTGCTGTTCTTGGTTACAAAGTGCTCTCCAATTAATGTCAAGTGTGAGAGAAAGTGCAGCTTAATGAGCTGAAAAAAAGCCAGTCTTCAGAGTATGTTGTCTATTTGTAGGTTAAGTGACCCACATGCTTTAGGAAAATTGCATTTACTGTTGTATTATGGGTTATAAAAGCATTTCTGATGTGTATATACAAGGCCACTGATTGGCTTGTGCCATGAAAATAATTTTGCGTGTGTCCGTGTGTGTATAGTTATGGTGCTGGAATCATCCCAATGGGAGTGCCCTGGTTCGTATGTCCATCATCACCGAGCTCCAGCAACTCAGGAAGGTGGATCAAAGGTATGGAGAATGCCAGTATGTAAGAGGAGAAAGAAACATGTTTAGGAAAGGAGAGGAGAGTTGTCATCTGTTCTCTTAGACTTAACACGTAAAATAATAAATAAACCAGATTTAATATATTAGGTCGTGGGAATGCAGGAAGTCTGAATTCATTTTCCATGGTTGTTGCGTAGCAAGTGTCTGTTTCCAATTTATTTTGAATCCTGCAAAGAATATCTCGACCTAATCGCTTAATCTTTTGGCAAGACAAACGGGATTGGTTGCCAGGTAGTCGGAGTTTAAAAACAACACCAAGAGCAAAACCAAGAAAAATGACATCACCAACAAATGTACATATTTGTGTATATATACAGTGTATATACTTGATGAGACATCTGTTTCTGAATTTTCACAGAATTTGCAGCGCAGTTATTAAAAGCCATCCAATGCGCAGCAACATCCTCAAGACCGATTTGGACAAGATTCTCCCAAACATCCAGGAGATCCAGACTGCATTAGTGAAGCTGCGGCAGATATGTGTGATTGGTGAGAACAATCACTCCCTGCTTTTACTCTCAGCCTCTCGGTTTGTGCTGACAGTTTGGAATTTAAATATAAAGGAGATTTAAATGTCTAACTTCTTCCACCGGATCACTGTTTGCATAATTCCTCTGCTAAAGTGCACGTGCAGTGAACATTTTAATGTTTTTTCCCCCCCTGTTCCCGACAAGTCTAATCCCTCTGATCCCCTGATTATGACTATGGGGATTATGATTACATGTTCATTAATTATAATAATAATTTTGATAATTTAATTATGTCCTATTGTACAGTTTGAGCATAAAAAGGCGCAGTAGCTCATAACCCTGGAGTATCCTTATCCTGGATGTACTTGTACACCATTATGTGTCCCTTCCAAATAGAAAAAGGTGTTACACAGGATTTACTGCATTCCTTAATTAGAGTTAGAAGAGCTACCGTAGACTGTTGTCTTAAAACTGGTACAAGGCAGCTATAAATGTTCTGTTCATACCCACTGTTTATTGGAGGAACAGAAGCAATATTACAAGGCCAAGTTTTGCCTGCAGTTAACATGATGAATCACTGAAGTCACCCTTCCCTTAGTACAAAGACTGGTCATTTTAGAATACATGCACCTGGACTCTTAATCATGTACACACACAATTAGCAGGTGGGCAAATAGTGACCAACACCGAACCTATGTACTGTATGTTTACATGCCCAAATACCATGTGAGAACATAAAGGGCTTCAATCCCCCAGGTGCAAATACAGACTCTACTGGAGTATGGTGCTGTTGCAATATGATTACAGGTGCTTTTTTTTTTTTTAATTCTGGTTACATTTACTCAATCAGACTAGTCTAATGAAAATATTTCCTCAGCTGCTTACCTATAATACTACATACTGGAAATAAATCATTTTAAAGGTCATAGTTTTCATTTCGTCATCAATGACCTTAATAATGTCCTGCAGTTATCAGCACATATGTAACCCTCCAGTATTAAACCGGTTGGAATTCAAGGGACCGTATTTTGAGAGAGAGCGAATTATTGCATTAGGGAGGCAAAATTATTTATTTTTCAAATTTTAGCATAAACACTAGAATATGTGTAGAAATAATATTTTTGGTGTTTTCTGTTAATTCCTACCACCATATATGAATTTGCATTTAATGAGGGAGTGCATGACTGATTGTCTTAAAATATCGTAAAATGTCGCAAAATCGTGAGTCTACGTTTTGAGATCCACTTTTGTTTGTGAAGCATGTGGCATGGTGTTGTAGTGGTTAGCACATCTGCCTCACAGCAAGAAAGTTCTGGGTTCCTCCTGAAGTCCAACGACATGCACATTATGCTAAATGGCTGATCCAAATTGCCTCTAGGTGTGGGTGTGAGTGTGGTTTGTGAATAGTTGTGTCTGTGAAGGTGTATTCCACCTTCGCCCAGTGTCGGGTTTAGATAGGCACCAGCCTCCCCGCGACTCTAGTAGGATTAAGTGGTTAGACAAAGAGTGAGAGTGTTTGGGAAGCTGTTTCATAGGCCAGTGCCACTCAGTCACTCAGCCCAGTTCTGCAGTGAGGTTTTATTATAATTTTGATGCTTTTTGTGGTTGTAGAGACTAGATGTTTCATCATAAAACTGGTAGGGGTAATCACTATGTGCGGATAAGCAGACGGTGATAAATTAAAGAATAAAACATTATATAGTTTCCTTTGTAAGGTGTTACAACAGCTTCAGTGTACTAGATTGGTGTGCGTGTCAGTTTACCAAGTCTATGAAAATGAGATAGGAGCTCCATCTAAAACATCTGTCGAAATTCTCCCATTCTTATCCTGATAACTGCTATTCAACTCATGTTTACCAAAGAAAAAGGGTGTGTAAGTAATGGATTCACACAGGAAGCGAGGAGGGATGAGCAACCTTGCAAAATCAATGATCGCCTGCGAAATGAGCAACGAAAGGCAAATTTTTTTTCACACGCAACGCATAGTGGGCGGGTGCGATGTTTAACTGAGCTGAACTTTCACAAATGATTCAAGCAATAAAAAATCAGAGCTTAAATATACCATTGATTGACAGTACCAAAACTTTTTTTATTTACTTTACATAGACCTTGTAAATAAGTGATTGTGCATGCAGTTCAGAGGCAAAATGGGGTTTAAGTGTCTGTGTGTGTCTGTGTGTGCACAGAACCCTTCGAGGAGTCCGAAGAGAAGTGGCTGTCGTCCATGGAAAGTTCACGGTGGATGGAATATGTAAGGTATGTATAAACATACATTTTCCAAATGACAAGCAGTCTTTCTCACAGCCTCATGCTGGCAGCTTCACTCTGACACCTTCTTTTATTTAGAGGAGTCACTGTGGGAGTTTCAGTGCCAAAACCACACTGAGTCGATGATGTATAAGACGGTCATTCTTTCTGTTGTGTTATATTTAGGGCTGCCTGATACTGGTTAAAACAATCAGTTAGTTAGCTCAGTATTAAAATCAGAATGGTCACAATTAGATGCCAATTAATTTAATGAAATTATATATTTCTATACATTAATATAATAGTTCTTTTAAATGCTGAACAGAAACAAAATGGTGCTGGATGGATGGACAGACATACATGCCACTAGAAAATATGGAACATCATGGCTTTGTTGCTCCTGATTTAATACACAGGCAGGAATAGTCCGTATCTTTAACATTTATTTATGCTTTATCAGTAAAATATATGTAATGTTTTTTCAGGGCATTTTTGAGGCATGCAGTGGAGGTGATCTACATGCTGGAGGGGAAACAATCTTCTGTCATTCTGCAAGGTTAGAGATGCTCAGAGTTGCTGCTGAATATTTCAATCTCTGTGCTATAGTTATATGCATCACTGTAATTTCTACCACACATTTATGGACATTAATCAGAAAGTACAAAACAGAGTCTTTTTCTCTCTCCTTCTCTGCTGTTTTTAACCCTTGGTTAATATTTGATACGCCTGTCCCTGCAGAAGAAGAAGACCGTGATTTAAGCTGCGTCATTGCGTCTCTGGTGCAGGTGATGTGTGATCCTCACTGCCGGAGTCTGGCAGGTTTTCAGGGCCTGGTGCAGAAGGAGTGGGTGATGGCTGGCCATCGCTTCCTCGACCGCTGCAATCATTTGAAGAAGAACGACAAGGAGGAGGTAAGAGTCTGGAGACAGTTACCAAACTGACAGGAGGTATTAGAGAGCTAGCACGTTGTACCTCAAGGGCAGGGGTGATGAGAGGGCTGGTATGCTGGTTGGCACTGATTCAGCGTTAAGAACAACAGAGGAATTGTTTTCCTAGAACACACTAGTATAAAAATGGGAATTGAAAATGCTGCTTGTTAGAATAATTTATTTAAGCCGTGATTCATTTGTGCATAGAAATCATTTGGGTTTTCTCAAGAAAGCAAAATTGCAAAGCTGGATTACAAACTTGTAACCTGCTGGCTAAGTTTTGTTGGATGTTTTTTTGTTTTATATATGCTGTGATGATGCAACATGACACCTACAAGTTCACTTAAACATGTTCCTTAGTGGCATAGATGCCTAACTTTACTCTTTAACAGTTCCTACCCTTCAAGTATTCCCTCCCTATCATGCAACCACCACCAACCCAACCCATCCCTCCCTGCCATGACAGCTCGGTCAGTTAGCTCCCATGGACTCCGTGCTGCATGGATTTAAACTTGCGATGTCCAGGATGGTAGCAGCACACCTTGTCGATGCACCGCTCTGGAGCCAGCTTAACTGTAGGCTTAAGGGGCATGCACACAGAAAAGCGATGGGTGACAAGCAACCATGTAAAGTCAGTCAAAGCCAGCAAAATGAGAGGGGAAATTTTCTCGAGCAACGTAAAATATGCAGATATGGAGTTAAACTGAGCTGAACATTCATGCGACATAATTTGATCGATTACCAATCAGAGCTTAAAGACATCATTGATTAAGAGATGGTGAGAGATGAGTTCCCCAAAACATTTTCCATAGGGAAACAACGAACACAAGTTTAATTGTTAGGCCTACATCAACATGGAAGAGCAGCTCATAATTGCCGTATCTAAATATCCTGCGCTTCCACGTTTCTGAAAGGGTTCACATGAATATATATACTTCCTGCATGATAATAATAATGATAAGTTATTAATTATGATAATGTAAGCAAATACAAGCTAATGATAATAAGCTGTTTATTAGTGAACAAGTTGGATACTGCTTTGCGGATCTACACTTCCAGTAGGGAACTAGCCGTTCACTGCTCACGGTTTCACTCTGAAACATTTGGAAGCAGGAAACATGCCAAAGGGATTACCTAGGCAACCAGCGCTAGCGATGAACACTTCCTGTGTGTATGCCCCTTTTCAGTTGTCTAACAACCAAATCCTTAAAAACAGAATCAGGTGAAGAGGGAAAAGGTTCAGCCTGAAAACCTGCATGCTCAGTATATTTTCTGTCCTCTTTTGTGCAGTCTCCACTGTTTTTGCTGTTCCTGAACTGTGTATGGCAGTTAATGGAGCAGTACCCAGCAGCCTTCGAGTTCACAGAGATGTACCTGACGGTGCTGAGTGACAGCATGTGGGTCCCTGTGTTCAGCACTTTCCTTTTCAACTGTCCAAGACAACATGCTGAACACAGCAGGGTAAGATGATTATCGGCAACTTGCTTTCACCTTAATGGAATGCTTTTTTCTGTTCTCTATGTTTCTATCTTTCTTAATTATTACTATGGACACTTTTTTTGACAGTAAATTCTGTGATATTGTTCTTGACTTTGCCAGTTTCTTTCCTTTTTTCTGCATTCTCTTCTTCTGTCAGGACTTTGCCCTGAGTAAGAGTATATCCTTGGGAAAGGACAAAGTTCTGCAGTTCCCCCCTGTTTGGGACTGGTCACAGCAATTCAGCCTGAAAGATCAGGCCCTCTTTAACAATCCTCTGTATGTGGGCAAGAGCGCCCCCTGTGTGCAGAATGGTACAGTGCGGACTTTCACACACAAACGCAGCAAGGTGAGAAACATTTGACAATGACTGATTTTTCTCATTTCATATAAAAATTCACACGGCTTCTCAAAGTAGTGTGATGTACTCTAAAACAGGTTGTTGGGTTTACAAATGTGTATATGAATTTTATTAATATGTTAATTTGATTTTAGCTTCTAATACTCCTGCTTGACAGTTTATAGCATGAAAGTAATCAAAGAGAAAATAACAGGAAGATAGTATCTTATTATTTCAATCCATACTTGTGTGTGTGTGTGTGTGTGTGTGTGTGTGTGTGTGTGTGTGTATAAATATACAGGGTTACCCAATAAATCCTCCCCCATTTCAAAGATAAATGGGGAAAAATTGTTAAAGATAGTCAAATTATTATTTGCACACATTCAAAATTCTCAACCCACCATGAGATAACTTTCTGATCTGGAAAGTTTTGGTTCTGTGGAATACAGAAACGTCTTCGAGAGGCCCATTGTGCGTTGATCACGGAGTGGTTGTTTGCAAAGAATGCTTCAACAGCGAACGCACAGTGTTCTCCCAACCACGCCATGTTGGCGAGTAAGGACAGTTGGGGTTGGGCTACCAACAGACCCTAGCACAGCCTCTCCTGCCTCATTAAGTTTCGTGTATGCAAATAATATTTTTATTCATTTTATTTTTTAACTTTGATATATGGTTTGTTTGGGTCACCTTGTATTTTTATATAGATTTCTTTACTTTGGTATATCAGTACCCTTTGTTTCAATCAAACCCTCACAACGCAATACACAATGCCATGCCACTGCATGTCAACCAGTATGGTACCAGTCCGGCTGTGGTTCTGCTCTCATTTCATTGATGGTAGCTGTAGAGTGGAGTGGACCAGTTTTGTTGAGTAACATCCAAAGTCTAGTCAGTAATTCAGACAAAATGTCACTATGGTAGGCGTACGTATGATAATGGAAATTGTGTGCATCTCTTTTGGCAGAAAAACTACAGTTCCACACTGCGAGGTCTGCCTTCAGATCTGAAGAATGGCAGTCTGAGTATACTTGATACACTGCCACGGCGTAATTCTCTGATGCCGAGACTTCGTATGGAAGTTGTACAGACGAGTGAGAAGCAGGAGAGCCCGGCCGAACGGTTCCTGCAGGACTGGAATTCTCGGCCAGCAGATCTACATGGTTTGCTACTACCACAGCTCCTGCCTTCCCATCTGCCCCTATGGAAGCTCTACTTTCTGCGCTGGGTGCCCGAGGCCCGCATCACCAATGGTGGTCCTATCACCACCTTCCACAAGCTTTCCCTTCTGGTAGATGAGATCGAAATTCTACAGAACCAGCTGAAGCAGTACACAGGCGGGGCAACTCCAGCACTCAGTCCCAGCAGCCCCCAGGATGAAGCCAGCAAAATGTACTTTAGGGGAGCATTGTCTCCAAATGAGTCTCCTGCTCCTCCTGAGTACCTCAGTTCCTCTTTCCCCTTCTCCCCAGTGGGCAATCTGTGTCGCCGCAGCATTCTGGGTACTCCCCTTACAAAATTCCTCAACGGAGCCAGAATTTGGCTGTCCACAGAGACGCTGGCCAATGAGAACCTCTGAAAATCTGATGCTTGATTAGAGGCTTCCAGACACCAATCGAATTGGCGTAGCCTCTAGAATGATGTTCTTTATGAACACTGGTCCATTTGGCTTGTTGGTTCCTTTTGAGAGCTCTTCAGCCAAATGCCAACATCAGGAGGTTTTGGGTTAATTGTGATGGTGTATTTCGCAGTGGACAAAGAAAAGTCATAGCTAACACTGAATGAGGCTGTGTGGTTAAGATAGAGAATCTTTTATTTCTGTTCTAGTTTGAATTACTGAAGCACTTAGTCTGAGATTTAGTCTGTTTTCCAGTAGGCATAAGATAATACTAGAATTTCATATCACCACAATTGCCCAAACCTTCATGGGCTATAATATTGTTATTGCAATTTATGGGACTACTTGGAAATTATGCCTCAGTGGGAGATCGTCTCTTCTGTCTACCCTTGAACACGCATCTAACCAATATTGCAATATGGTGGTAAAAATCGGTACAGAATTTATTTACAGTCTTTGAGTGTGGTGTTTATTTTTTCTTTTTACAAATGATCAGTATGAATTCTCGTTCTTCATATAGTTTCCCACTTTTTTAAACTGCCAGTACTGATTAATTTTGTATTTTTTGTGGAGTTGCGGTATTAGGATAAGTGATGAAAGTAGGACTGTAAGCCTGTGGTAGAAAAATATTTTAACACATTTTATTTTAGTATGTATAATTCTATAGATTTTGTAAGAGGCCTTCTGGGAAGGTTAAAGTGTAAGTAGCTTTTATTAAAATTGTGAATTGTTTGGGTGATGTCAGGGATTGCCCATAGTAACCCCCGAAATGCAGGTGACAACTGTGCAATCAAACAATGCTATCTAACCCACAGGCTGGTCCTCGTCTGTTAGATCACTTGCCCAACAGAAGCACAGGATAGCTGCTCTGAATAACTGACTACTGCTCCAACCGATCAACTGGTTGAACTGGTACAGCAGTCGAGTGCACCGTATCCCAGTAGGCACATAGAGAATTAGCTTTAGATCAGAAAGCCGAGATTGTAAAGGTAGGTTATGGGATTTTTTGGGGGAGGAAAATACAACACTTGTTACCTCTTTGTTGTTCTGTTTAAAAAATCTTAACTGGAAAGTCGTTCTGTTTTGTTTGATCTCTAGTTTCCTGTAAAGACTCAAACTTGGGTGTAGTTCAGAAGTTGGGATGGGGGTGGACCATATGTTGTCAATATAATAAATTGTCATGATACACATTTCAGAAAATATGTAATCATCTTATTACTCACAGTAGCAAGTAGTGTATTGGATATTAATATAAAATAATTTTTCATTCATGTTTAATTCCTTAAAACTTTGCTGTTGAATAGCAAATATTTGAAGTTTCTCATTGATTTAGTTGATCTACTAATTTGAAAAATGTTAGTGAAATAATCACATTGTGATATTTTTGACACATTGTCCACCCTTATTTTTTGTCTGAAATAAGGTACTTTTTCACCCATTAATCCTTAAAAATAATTTTGTGATTAGTTTACCACTAATGCAGTGCACTCGAAGCTGGTGACCACAAATATGACTTGATCTTAATACATTTAGGGTTTTTCACTAAACAGCGCTGATATTTATTCAGATATGCAAAGAAGCTAAACCAGGGTTATTTATTCTAATCCTGTGTGCCTTTTTAAAATTGTGGCCTTGCTATTCAGTGGATGGGTTTTTTTTTTTTCTTTCTTTCTCTCAGGCTGTAACATGCCAGCACTGCCTACTACATCATTGGCAAAGCTTAACATAATTCCAAAGCTGTGTGAGATCATGTGTAGAATTGTGTTATGCCTAAGCTATAAGGTGGTCAGCTGGACTCCTGTACATCTAAATAGGGCTCTGATAGACTCTTCTTGCCATTGTTCTCACCGCTGTGTGGCATGATTCTGAGCCACTATGCAAGATGTGATGCTTCTGATTTGTTTCTTTGTGAATTAAAAATGGGTTGACTCTTCAACTTAAGATTCCTTTTTTTCTCTCCCTCTGATTGATCATCTAATATAAGATAAGGTACAAGTTCTCATAGTACTTTTTAAAACCACTTTGAAAGCAATATATATGTTTGGTTTAATAAAAGCATTTGCTGTAGTGTATAATATCTAAATATCGTTGCATGGTAATTAACAAAAACCACCACCAGCTTTAGACTATTTATAGCCTTAATCCAAAAAACTAACTTAAGTTTCTTCATTATAAATTAAATACTTTGAATTAAATCCTTTTCCTTCAAGTTCTTTATAATTAAGATACTACCAGAGTCTGAATGCATGCTAAAACTGCTGCGTTTGTGCTTCACCCCGATTCAGTTCATCAGAACATTTTTTTAAGCATTTATGAACCAGGGTGCTTCTACCTGGGTTATGGTACTACCATCATTCCTGAATGGTTCACACTGTTTATATAAGTTATTCATGGGTGTCGCTCTTCAGAGCTGTCTACCCTAGGACACCATTAACATTAAATTTCAATTTAATGGCTGATATTCCAGAAAAAAAGTGAGATGGCCAGGGAATATTCTACTCTACAGTACTGTTTTACCAAATGCTTTGCTAGCCAAAACTCTGAGCCAATAAAACATTTGATAAGGACTTGTTTAAGCTGAAAATCTTGCTCTCTGTAGTTTATGTATTGCAGGTTTAAAGGCTTAACCGTATTTGGACCTACCACTGCATGGTTTCCAGTATAAGTAATCTGGATTATGTTTTGTAACTGATAGGGAAAATCTGGATATTTTTGACGAATTAAGTCATGGGCTGAGATTGTGCTTTTAAAAACAGAACCCCAGGTGTCTTAAAGCATGAGCTCAGTGCATACAGCTTAGTACTGCAGTTTCTCATAGTGGTTAAACAGAACACACACAAAAACAAAAAAAACGTACTAAAAGGAGGACCCTTTTTTTTTTGTTGTTGTTTTTTTAAATAAACATTTTAATATAAATGACCAGATCACGTGGCGATCCAGGCTCAATTAATTCTCATCTTATAAAGAGAAACTGTACATGATATACAACAAGAACTCTATAACTTCAATTTGCTGGCGGAAACCTCTTTCTGTTTTTTCTTTTTGCCAGCCGGATCCTTTAAGCTCTTGACCTGACTCTTGACTTGGTCTTGAAGTTGGGAGAAGAAGGCCTGAGATGAGCGTAGCGCTTTGTCCATCCCATCATCCTGTGAGATGCAACAACAAAATACATCCAGTATCTTACAATTGTGCTGAACATGAAGGAAGATGTGTGACACAAAGGTTGGATAGTAAGGTAAAGGCAGTCTCACTGGATTACAATAGGTTAATATTAGACTGCTTTAAATTAAGCTTATGTTACGTTTAAACACACACACAAAATAAGAGATTTTAAAAACTTAACCTCTAGTTATTTAACTAACATTTATAGATAACTGATTTGTCACCCAGTTACATGAACACACCTACTTACCATCACTACTTTATATAAAATGTTACACAAGATAACAGCACAAAAAAAGAACCCTGACCCAAATTTCACTGAGAGACCAAAAACACTAACCGTGAGTACTTTGGCTTTCCCTCCTTTAGTAAGTCTTCTGAGAGTCTCTTCCACTTGGGCCTTTGACTTTTTATTGCTCTTTCCTTCACTCGCAGCTTCTTTAAGCTTCTTCATCTTCTCGCGCTCCTGGATCTTCAGCCGCTTCACCTTCTTCTTCTTGCGTCTCTCCCGTTTCTTATCCGTGGCTGTTTTCTCAGAGTCACCGAGAATATCTCCAGCCTTGTTCTTCTCCTGAAAGATCAAGTTGAATTAAAGTACATAGGAAACTGAAATCTAGTTTTATTTTGGTACAACAGTAACTAGAGATCTCTTTTCCAAAAATTTCAAGTGATCTGCTTGTTTCTTAACAGGGATCTAGATTAAAATGACCTTCCATTAAACCAAGGAAGAGAAAGAATGAAAACACCAACCTTGACTTCCTCAGGAGCCAAAAGAGTAGCATTGCTGGCACTGACTGGAGCAACTTCCTCCATTGTTATTGAAGGCAAATTGGAGACAACCTTCACCTCAGGAATATGCTTTAAAAAAAAAAAAAGGAACAAAAAGAGGTAAACAAATAATAATACACAAGGCCCAAGGTTAACAAATTTCCATAAAGACTTACTGGTTTTGGTGTAAAGTGGAAGTTGGAAAGTGCATCCAGTTTGAGGAAGAGCGAGTCCATAACCTTTTGAATTTCTACATGAGCCGGATTCTCCTCCTCCTCTGTCTTTTCCTGAAACCCAAAATGAACAACCCTTTTGATATGCTTTTAAAAAAAAATTATTCAAATTTGCAGGAAGATTGGTCAGTTTAAATGCACAACACTAGAACATATAATAGTATAGTACAATTGGGTGTTGCTAAATAGTCCACTAGAAGGCACTGAGCGAGAGACAAATAACTGTTTTAGAATATACTAGATGAAAACATAAAAGTACACTAAAACAAGATTTCTTTTATAGTTTATTTAAAACTTTAAGCTTAGAGGACACACGTGAGCACTGGCATCTCTAACTCTCTTTAACAGTTTTAATATATACTACAGGGGAAGATAGAAAACCAAACTTTATAGTTGTTTGTATTGTAACCATTAAAGAGGGAGGTCTGTTCTACAAGAGGCAGTTCAGGTGAGCTCTGTGCTTTGAGCAGAAGGAAATGCTGTGTAGTAAACAACTTCTGATTAGTCTACTCATTCAGAGTTTAGTACATATTGCAAAGTAATTATTTTGCACACCGTAAAAAGAATGTTTCATATTTAATGTTTTAGTACATACTACATGAAAACAAGAAAAACAAACTAAAATAAGATTTTTATGGTTTATTTTTCCATTTTAAAGCATGGTGATGACAGTGACAAACTGTGAGTAATGGTTTTTAATCCCAAGATAGCAGACCAATCAGATCAGTAAAAAAAAGGATAAAACACAGCTAAAATTAGTCCCACCCATAATTAACCCTATTCTAAGATTTGTACTCATGTCTTCTGTGACGTGAGTATAAATCTAAGAATAGGGTTAATTATGGATGGGACTAATTTCAGCTGCAGTTTATCCTTTCTTTAACTGCTCTTTATATTAAGAATTCTTTCCAATTGTTATGATGCTGGTATGTCATGTTTATTTTTAAATTTACCATTATACTTTTGAAACTTCCTTGGTTGGGTCATTGCGCAAGGGCATTAGGTAATCACTTGTAATCCTCTTTCTCTGATGAAGGCCGAACAGTAAAACGTTTTGAAATAAAAAAAATTAAGGACCACTAGAATTTGGCAGTTGATTTCTTTTAAAATTCAAGACTACTTTATCAACTGACTACAAAATCCAATTACTGGATCCTTCTATTGGTGGCAGCTGTTTGTTCAAGTGCCATAATTTTATCTACAATTCAAGGTTACATATACAGGGTGACCCAAAAAAACAGAACCCATATATTTTTGTCTGAAAATTCTGTGCATGAAAGATTGGAACCATAGTCTTCACCAACATGTCCTGGTCTACCAAGGAAAAGACATTTTGTGTGG